>JAAGEH010002358.1:0-59798 GCA_011751065.1 Lasiurus cinereus | reverse complement strand
CATATATATATATATATATATATATATATATGCCTACTATACAAATTGTCCCTCCAGTTCAACCAGGAGACCAGTCACTCACTATGACATGTCTGACCACCAAGGGTCAGTGTGGGATGAAGGAAGGCCCCAGGTGGCAGTGGGAAGACCCTGATCAGCCCTGATCACCAGCCAGGCCTAGGGACCCTACCTGTGCACAAACTTCATGTACTAGGCCTCTAGTCTATAATATTTATGTATTTATTCAGTAAATAAGAGCTCAAACAAAGCAATAAGGGGCTTGAAGAATTGGAGGATCTTATTTTACTGAACGAATCAACTTTCCTACAGGAAGTAATTAGATTGGACTTCTGTTTCCTGGGCTAGTGTGGGGTCGGGGGCAGGGCAAACTGTGGAGTGCCCATTGGGAGTGTTGGTTCCATGCCCATAAGGTCAAAGAAAATGAAGAGCTGCTAGCAAAGCCTTCATGATAGTCAACACATCTGCTGTACTCTGCATCATGCACAGGTCAGTCCTTCCTCCAAGTGGATATCCAAGTAATTTCATGAACGTAAAGAATTGGGCCCATTTTGTCCACTGCCCTCTCAGCCCAGGTCACACCCATGGCATCACCTGATAAAAAGTTTCGGTCTTTAAAAAGAAGCCAATCTGTAATCTAAGAGTGAAGAGGCTTCCAACTGGTGTTAGCTCCCAAGGGCATGAAATCAGAGTATGCTGTGCCTGTCCTGCTGGTGCCTTCAGGACAAACTACGTGATTGGAGGTGTGTTGGTGAGCACTTCCCAGAAGAGAATGGATCTTTCTGGAAGTTACCAATTCTGGGCAGAGAAGAAAGACTCTGAAAGTGAGCCTTACACTTAGGTCAGAGATGATCTTTCTCCTTTTTTTGGGTAGGTAGTCAATATTGTAAAGGTTCCCTTGACATCTGGAGGCAGATGAAGGCTGAAGTGGATACCAGCCCCACAGGGAACCCTAAGACCAGTCCAGATGTGCTGTACTATTGCTTCTTCATTCACTTCCAACTTTCAATAATGTCTTGTTGTGTTTTATCCTGGAGTCAGCTATTGTGAAATAAAAAGGAGAATCTGTCTCCCAGTGGTTGGAGGGACAAAAAAGAGAAGAGTTCTCCTTTCTTTCTCATCCCAGATGAGGCCAGGTTAGCAACACTGGTCACCAGCCCAGGACAGCTGGGCATCTCTTAAAAGTCATGTATAGTCACAATGCAGAGCAGAGAGAAGAAAAGAGGCCTGCCTGCCTCCGGTGTGCTTGAGCTGGTCTCTGAGGGTCCCTGAAAACTGGAGAACCCTCTGAGGAGCAGTTAGAGGGAGAATTATCCCTGGCAATGAAGCCAGGGGGTGTTTGAGCTACCATGTTTAGTCATTAAAAATAAATTTGTTCTTGCCGAAACTCTATCAGTGGATAGAGCGTTGGCCTGTGGACTGAAACGTCCCAGGTTCGATCCCAGTCAAAGGCTCAAACAAAGCAATAAGGGGCTTGAAGAATTGGAGGATCTTATTTTACTGGTTGTAGGCGCATCCCCAGTAGGGGGCGTGCAGGAGGCAACTGATCAATGTCTCTCTCTCATCGATGTTTCTAACTGTCTATCCCTCTCCCTTCTGCTCTGTAAAAAATCAATAAAATACATATTTTAAAAAAATAAAACAAATAAATAAACTTGTTCCAGATACACTCTTAGTTCAGTTGAAATTTCATACATAAATTATTTTTATAGTGGTAAGGAATTATCCATTTATTCTAATTTTTTCTAAGATGGCATCTTGATTAATGGTGAAATACAAAAACGTATTTTATTAAAGTGAGGAAAAGACAATGTTGTTAACATATTTAACTAATATTGTTTAGGTGCTACCCAATTGAATTTTTTAAAGTATAAACAATTTAAAAAGATGAACCAAAAGGATAACTATTTTATATGATATAGTTACATAGCTAAAAGAGAGCCAAATGAAAACTATTGGAAATGACAGGATAATCCAATAGGAAAACTGGTTATAAAATGCAATAAACACTAGCTTTCCTATATAATAACAAGTTAGAAAATATAAGAAAATTCCATTTAGAAGAGTTCTCAGAATAGTAAAATGCCTTACAATTAAAAATAATGAACACACAGGATGTATATGACTCAATAGTGAAAGAATGAAATGGCATTCCCTATGTTTATATTAAAAGGTAAGTAGCATAAAGATGCCAACTCTCTTGAAATTAAATTATTGACTGAATGTAATGGCAATAAAAATGACAACAAGATTTGTTTGTCCTTGTTGAGATCACATGTGTAAGATAAAGAAATTCATTATACATTTATTATGGTTGCCCTAGCCTAGAAGCAATCTGAATGAAGTCAATAGGAGACTGGTTAAATTAAGGTGTGTTCCCACAGGACACTTCTAGAGATCAGGTTTGTTTTTTTTTTAATGGGAAGATTTGCAGGACTGGATGTGGAAAAATCTCCAAGATAAATTGTTAAATAAAAAGACCAAGGTGCAGAAATATATACATATATATATATATATATATATATATATATATATATATAGTTTATATACAAATGATATGTGTGTGTGTAGATATAACACATACATATAGATGTACACACAGATACATACATACATATATATATTATGATGCCATTTGTGTAAATACACACACATATGTGCATACACACACACACACACACACACCCCTCGAAGAGCACTCAAGAAACCTTGCCATTGGAGATGAGGATTAGGAATGGGAAATAGGGTAAGAAAGACATACCTTTTTACCATATATCCTTTTTATGCCATTTGATGTTATTATTGTATATGTTTTAGCTGTTTGAGGAAAAAAAATAATTGTTTAAACAATAAAAAGGAATAAAATGCATAAACCTAAAAAAGAGTACTTATTCAACTTAACAGTATTTGTTAACATGTAACCAAACATTCGCATCCACGCAGCTACTCAACTTCTATCCGTATCTTGGAGAAATCCTTGCTATGAGCACCAGTAGGCATGTACAAGGAGAGAGAGGCATGGCATGGAGGCGGAACTGAAAATATCTTCCTGTGTGCAGTACCTACTATTCAGAATGCGAATAAATATTCAGAATAACCAAAAATTGGAAACAAATAACCACCGTTTAAATAAATAGTCCACAGTTTAAGGGAGTGCAGTCAATCCTTAGATAACATGAAAAGATGTTCATTATAACACTTTAAGTGGATATGTAGTTTTTTTGTGTAAGCATAAGTATGTATGGAAAGAAACATCATTAGTAAATGCCTAAGGCATTGTTTTATTCATTAGCTCCAAGCTGAGCCTGCCTCTCCCCATCTCCTTCCAGTGCCTCCAGAGAGGGTCAGAGGTTTCTGCTGGGGCCAGTGAGCTGGTCACTGATGCAGTCCTGGCTCCAACCTGGCCTGTAGCAAACTCCACATTGGGATGCACTGCTCTCCGCAGCCACTAACACCATTATTCTATTTCCCATCCTGCAGCCTGTGTGTCTTAGCTCCCGGGGAATTTTGCACCAGGGAGAAATGATGGGAGTGATGGGTCCCCATAGCCCCACCATAACCTCTAACCGCTACCTCCAGGTACCTCTGGAGAGAACTTTCTCTTTTTACTTTTTATACTTATAGCAATTGGCAGCTATATATTTAAAAAAACACACACACAGTTATAAGCCCTATAAAATAAATGTTAATGTGCTAAAAAAGGAAACTATGACCTACCTAAGAATAAATTTAACCTTAAAAATGAACATTGAAAAAAAAACATACAAAAATGATATATCTTTACTGCTGCCTCTCACTATAACATGCAAAGGATTTGTAACCACAAGAGAATTAATAGTCACTGTAGCAAACATGATGTTTAGCTTATTTTGTTTGGTTGGGTTTTGTTATACACTGTTTTGTTTTCCAACCTGAGTAATATATTATTACATATATGTATTTAAGTTAAAAATACTAAATAAGTTAGGCCAATCTATAGCTTTACTAGATACACTTTAATTCACCCCGTTAACATTTTAGCAGGCAAACAAAAAAGCTGTTTCTTTCCTTTAAACATTTCATTAAGTTGGTTAAAATTTCAGTTTATTTACTCATTCATTTGGAATCATAGGGTCTCCTCTCCCTTTTCTCTCCCTTCTCCCAAGAGGGACAAAAAGAATCTCTGAAATAATTTTAGAAAAGAAAAATGTGATTATTAGGTCAGAGGCTATAAAAATATTAATGCCTCCTGTTGCAAACTTTCAGTTTGTTTTTTATTGCTTAACTTCTTTGATTTTGCAATACCTTATAAGATATAAATACCTCAACAGTTTCAGGCATTACTTATAATTTTTTAATTGCTAGTTTTCACCTTTATTCATAGAATAAGCTCATCTTCTGAGATATACTTGTTTATTTACTGATAAACACTTTCAGATTAGAATCCCTTGCCTTTCCACACAAGAAAAAAAAAATCGGTGAAATATCTTTTCTGAAAATCACTATCACATATGCTTTATCTTCACCAAGTCCACAAATCACAATATATCATGTGAAAAATGGACATTGTAAGATATCACTTTGATGTACAGTTATTTCAAGGGTGAGTAAATGACTATGCAGATGTGCAAGGTGTGGTGCATCTGGGCCATGAACCCCACTAATGAGTCACTCGGTGAGAGCCCCCCCTGGGATAATAGCACTATTAACCCAACACTCATAACCCGACCTATAGCATTTGTTTAGAGCAGAGGTTGGGGGCAACTGGGCCTGCAGGGAAGGGCAGTTGGGTGGGGAACCAGGCCTGCAGTTCATGACCCACAGGTTTAGAACTGCTAGCAGGGTCTCCTAAGACCATTGGAAAACACAGATATTTACATTATGATTCATAACAGTAACAACATTATAGTTATGAAGTAGCAACAAAAATAATTTTATGGTTGGGGGTCACAACATGAAGAACTGTATTAAAGGGTTGTGGCACTAGAAAGGTTGAGAACCCCTGGTTTAGAGGCTTCAAGCAGGACAGAAAAGCTAAGAGCAATAAGAATGTTAAGACTGAAGATTTTGTATCAAGGATCATTTTAATATTAATCCTATCTAATAAAAGAGTAATATATAAATTAACTGTCACTCCACTACACTCACAAGCCATGCCCACCAGCCAATCAGGAGCAAGTATGCAAATTAACCCAACCAAGATGGCAGCCACTGGCTTTCTCTAGCAGGAGGAAGATAGAACCTCCCAACTACACTGAAATCCACTTCCGACTGCACTGAACCCCAGTTTTGAGCGAGACCCTGGGGACGCAGACTCATACAGGTCCCCAGACTGCATGGAAACTCACGGGAGCCAGAAAGGCAGAGGTCTGGACGTATGCGAGCACAAGTGCGCAGAGAGGGCTACAGCGATTACCGAGGGACACTGAGACCCTGGGGCCACGTAGGGCAGGGCTGACAGGAAACCAAGGCTGTCTGCTCAGCCCTGAGACTCCACCTCACCCAAGTTGAACACAGAGACTTTTGCAATTTTGCAAGTCTTGTATCATAAGACTGACTCCAGCACAGAAGTTCTCCTGGCATAGACACAGCTGATCCTCACAAGCAATTGGCTTGAAGGTCGATTCCCCTCAGTGATAGCAACAACAATCAAGACCTAACTACAACAAGGCTATGCACACAGTCCACAAATGGGTGCACCAAGAGAGTCCACCTCAGGTAACTGGGGAGACGGAGCTATTGTGCCATATAGGAAACCTAGCACACAAAGCTACTCTACCAACTCAGGGAAGCAGCAAAAATGCAGAAACAAAGGAACAGGTCACAAACAAAAGAAATGCAGGAAAACAAATAAATGGATATAGAGTTCAAAACCACAGTTTTAAGGTTTTTCAAGAATTTCTAGGAAAGTTGGATAAATTTAGCAAGACCCAAGAGGAGATGAAAAAGGACCAACCAGAGATGAAAAAGGACCAACTAGAAATTAAACATATACTGACTGAAATAAAAAATATTATACAGAGACCTATCAGCAGACTAGATGAATGCAAAAATCAAATCAAAGATTTGAAATACAAAGAAGAAGAAAACACTCAACTGGAAAGCAAAAGAAAAAAGAATCCAAAAATGTGAAGATAGTGTAAGGAGCCTCTGGGACAACTTCAAGCGTACCAACATCAGAATTATGGGGGTGCCAGAAGAAGAGAGAGAGCAAAATACTGAAAACCTATTTGAAGAAATAATGACTAAAAACTTTCCCCACCTGGTGAAAGAAATAGACTTACAAGTTCAGGAAATGCATAGAACCCCAAACAAAAGGAATACAAAGAGGACCACACCAAGATACATCATAATTAAAATACCAAGAGCAAAAGACAAAGAGAGAATATTAAAAGCAGCAAGAGAAAAACAGTTAGTTACCTACAAGGGAGCACCCATACAATTGTCAGCTAATTTCTCAACAGAAACTATGCAGGCTAGAAGGGAGTGGCAAGAAAAATTCAAAGTGATGAATAGCAAGAACCTACAATCAAGATTACTCTACCCAGCAAAGCTGTCATTCAGAATTGAAGGTCAGATAAAGAGCTTCACAGGTAAGAAAAAACTAAAGGAGTTCATCAATACCAAACCAGTATTATATGAAGTGCTGAAAGGTGCTCTTTAAGAAGAGGAAGAAGAGGAAGAAGGAGAAAAAGGTAAAGATAAAAATTATGAACAACAAATACATAACTATCAACAAGTGAATCTACAAATCAAGTGAATTAAAAATATGATGAACAGAATAAACTGGTGAATATAATAGAATCAGAGGCATAGAAAGTGAGTGGACTGACAATTCTCAGGGAAAAAGGTGTGAGGAGGGTACAGGGAGAGACTGGACAAAAATCATACACCTATTGCCGAAACCGGTTTGGCTCAGTGGATAGAGCATCGGCCTGTGGAACAAAAGGTCCCAGGTTCGATTCCGGTCAGGGGCATGCACCTGGTTGTGGGCATATCCCCAGTAGGGGATGTGCAAGAGGCAGCTGATCAATGTCTCTCATCAATGTTTCTAACTCTCTATTCCTCTCTCTTCCTCTCTGTAAAAAATCAATAAAATATATTTTAAAAAAAATCATATACCTATGGATGAGGTAAGGGCAGAGGGAAAGGTAAGAGCTGGATAGAGGGGAGCTATGGGGGAAAAAAGAGGAACAATTGTAATAATCTGAACAATAAAGATTTATCAAATAATAAAAAAAAAACTTTTTGCCTTAAGCCAAGGCCTGGGCCAGCCAGGGTGTGGGGAAAGTTTGGCTTCCTTCATCACCAGGGGCAACCCAAGTCTCCCTCCTGCTCTCCCTCTGTGGCCATAGCCATCTTGGTTGGGTTAATTTGCATACTCTCTCTGATTGGCTGGTGGGCATTGCTGGTGGGCATGGCTTGCGGGTGTTGCGGAGGTACGGTCAATTTGCATATTACTCTTTTATTAGATAGGATAGAATACTAGAGGCCTGTTGCATGGATTCGTGCACAGGTGGGGGGGTCCCTCAGCATGGCCTGCACCCTCTCACAATTCGGGATTCCTTGGGGACGTATCAGTGCCAAAGTGGCTGCCAGCTGGGGAGGAGCCCAAGCCAGGCCTGCTCATCCCAGCCCCCCTGCTGCACCTGCTCATAGCACGGCACTGGAGGCAGGAGAGGCTCCCGCCTCCGCAGCTGCACTTGCCAGCTGTGGGCTGCTCCTGCTGTGGGAGCACACTGACCAGGAGGCAGCTTCTGTGTTGAGCTGGTGGTCAGTGCGTGTCATAACAACCAATTGTTCCAGTCATTCTGATCGAAGGGTCATCCTGGTCCCTTAGACTTTTATGCATATATAGATTTTGCTTCTGCTTAATTATTTCCTAACATTAAAATCTTAGGAATCAGATTGCTGGGTCAAAGAGTTTATCACAATGACTACCTTCTAAAGAAATCATGAATGTATTTGATAATTACAATAATTTAGTAAATTCTGGAGACATCATACCAAAAAACCTGGGTTCTATTCAATTGATTTATTCCAGTCCACTATATGCTTGTGTTATGCAGACTGTGGAAAAATAGGAAGTGGTCTTTGTCCTTAAAGACTCAAGATCTATGCAAGAAAGTAAGATCTGGAAGTAGTATGAGACTATATAATGAGGTGCCCATTCGATCCCAAATCGATGGTTCAGAAACCTAGTATTATTAGGCATAGTAGCTAGGTAATAAGGAGACAATATCCAGTTGGCAATAAAGAAAAAAAGGTGTGATCACCCAAGTGATAACTACATTAAGCTTGACTTTGTTCTTAGAATCTAACATTTTATAATTGCTTCGAATCCACCCCAAACCAACAGACCAGACTTGCATAGGAATGTCATTAGCAGAAAAAACGGTGGCTCTTGCTAAAACACTCTCGTCCCTGCCTCTTGGAAGATAAAAGCCGTCTTCCAACTTCAGCTGTGGCTCCCGCCCAGGGAGGGAGCCCATGAGGGGCACTCGGGAGTGGAAGTGGCCTCGGTGGGGAACTGTTTCTGCTTATCTGCTCAGGAAGGACCTCTGCCTGCTGCAATAACAGTCATCTCCCTGTCGCTGGCTTTCAAGGGGCGCTGCTGATATGTCTTAAAAACCCGGATCTCACGCCACAAGCTTCACCCCTCTCCAATCTTCTCTCCTTTGTCTCACTGTCAGGAGGAGGCCGTTCAACTGCCTTTTCCTCTAGGAGATGAGCAGGATCACTGGTTTTCAGGAAGCCAACAGAAACAGAAACAGAAGCCCTTTCATGGAATTGAGAAAGGCTTCCCAGTCACCCTAAACCTTTTCTGGAGGGACAAGCCCCCTCGTGAGGGTTTTCTGGCCTTTGAGATGAGCCTGCAAAACACCATTCTTGTGCCTTATCCAGCAGTTACTAAACTGTTTGCTACGTACAGATCCTCTGGAACTGACAGCCTCCGGATTCCCCGAGAAGGCTTAAAGCCTCAGCAATATCAAGAGAAGGAGCTGGTTTGCCCAAACAGGTTTCAAAAGCAGGCAAGTGAAACTGCCTTCCTTATATGGTGAAAAGCGCCCTGTCGCTTTAAGGCCAAGAGAGACTTGGCTGCAGAAGGTCCCTGGGAAGTTTGTGGGCAGCCCCATCCTATGTCTGATCCTTGCAGCTGTGCAGGTGAGTCCCCAATTTGTCCTCTCCAATCCCTCTGGTCTTGTTGGTGTTGCTGTTATAGAGGGCTAGAGAAGGTCAGGGTCAGGAGATTGGGTGTTGTTTGGCGAAGTTTGAGTTGAAGGAAAAAACAAGGTTACTAGGGAAATGTGCGGCAACGCAGCCAGTGAAGATGCTTCTAACATCCAGTGGGGAGAAGGCAGCAAGGTTGCAGAGGCCCTGGGTCATTCCAGGACAGGGCAGGGCAGGCGGACTCAGCAGGGGGCCAGGAGCAGATTCCAGGTACGACCCTGCAGGGGTTAGTTTGGACTCCTGAGCTATAGAACCTGGTCAAATGCCAGCTTAAACCAAACAGAGCCGGCGCCGGGAGGAAATACTGTGTCTGCAAAGTGCTGAAGGCTTTGCAGGAGCTGGCGCTACAGGGCTGACTGCAGCCGAGAAAGTAAGCGTGAATGTTTGCGGCTGGCGGCTATGGGCATGGAAAGCTGCAGCCTTAACCCTCCCTGCAGCCTGGCTGGTTTGCACAGGCTGGTGGGGGCGGGGTGCCCGTGTGGAGTATTGCAGTAGGAGACGAAATAAATGAATGAGACTGGTGTGGTAGAACTGCATCCCTGGTATCCCCGCAGGACCACCTGCAGAGAAGCGAGCTCTCGAAGCTGGAGGAAATTCTGTGTCATTAACAAGAAAGGGCTGGGAGAAATCTCATTTAAGCTGATGATTGCTCTGTCACTTACAAATTCAGTTTCCTGATTTCTTTGCTCCCATGGCCTGGAGCCTCCACAGATATTCATTTGGAATTAACGAATAGAACTTGGTAACAGTTGAAGGCGTGCTAGCAGAAGTGTCTGTCTATGACAGGCTGAGACGAACACCGTTAGGGTTAGCGTTTTATTGGTAGGATAGTTAACAAGAGGTGGGCATAGCTAGGAGGGGAAACATTTACTCGTCATGTCACAACGCATCCACCGCCCTTGAACGGAACCCATCCATCCGCTACAGCCAAAGAGAAATCCGCCCAGGAATTTAGACTGAGAGATGCCAAATTATAGGGCTTGGGGTCATCTTCCTTCCTCCTGGGTGAGTCTGGGCCACTCAACCTCCAGGAGCCAGTGGTTTCTCTCCAGTTGTCGTGTGGGGGAATGAACACAGAGGCGGGATTAAAATTCCTTACATACTCCATGCCTGCTCATTCTTCTGAGTAGTCACTGGCGAGTTCTTCTGATTATTAACGAACAAGTGCTCTACCCACTTGTTTTCTGAAGACGGGAGGCTCATGAAAAAGGGTTTTGTTTCAGGAACAGGGGTTTGTGAGGGCCAGGGTCCCTCTCCCCTCACTTCCGGCGGGTTGCCCACTGAATAGAGAGATTTGTTCTTGACTCCAAAAATCACCAAGGACTCCGCTTGGGCCATCCCCACTCAGCCACGCTGATGTCCTGAGCAAGAAAGGTAACTTAACGCGTTCACAGTCCGGAAGACGGGAGAGTGCGTGGGTAGAACTTGGCTTCGTTTTCTATCAAGCTAAATCCAGAAAGCAGTGTCAAATATACTGCCTTCAAAGAGGAAGGCTGGCGAGAAAAACAAAATCCCATCCCCGAAGCTGGGAAATCTCGAAAAGTAACATACTGTGATCTTTTATAAGCTAAATCGAGGAATTTAAAGAGAAAAAAAGAGGTAGCCGCCTGAACATTTCTCACACTGACCTGGCCCTCAGAAGTATTTGGCTGTACAACGTCCCACAACCTATTTAATTCATCTGTGCCTCCGTTCCCTCAGCATTAAAATTGTGCCTTCTTGGGAGGGACAGTTCCTTAGGGTGGGGATGGGGTCGGGCAGTGGAGGAGAAGGGCACTTTTTCATTGAACCTGTAACTGGGAAGATGGGGTTACACTTACAGTCTCTTCATTTATTTCATAGCCTTAGGCAAGTTACACTTCGGTTTCCTCATCTGTAAGGAAAGAAAATACTTAACACTGCCATTAGAATTAAAGGAGCCTGCAGCCCAGTATAGCCTCCATAAATGTTATTTTTTATTTCTTTCCTTCTCTGTGACTTAGGAGACGAGGCCATTCCTTGAGGGAGGCAGGGGGGGTGCGGGGAGGGAGAATGAGTTTTGAGAACAAGACTAGCGAGCTCTGTAGTAGCACAAATTTAGAACCACACTTTACCCCTCTTGTCACTCTCCTTCAAAAAAAAAAATGTTATCCTCCTGCTAAATAAATAAAGAAAATATGTTTATGCCATGATCTCACCCTAGCCAATTTGGCTCAGTGGCTAGAGCTTCAGCCTGTGGACTGAAAGGTCCTGGGTTCTATTCCTGATCATGGACATGCCCAGATTGTGGATTTTTATCTCCAGTAGGGGGTGTGCAAGAGACAGCAGATCAATGGCTCTCTCTTATCATTCATGTTTCTCTCTCTCTCTTCCTCCCTCCCTCCCTCCCTCCCTCCCTCCCTCTCCTTTCCTCTCTGAAATCAATATACTGTATATATATTTTTAAAGGATGCCCATCCAAGGCTAGATGGATCCTTAATTGTGCTTTTAAGGATGCCCTGCGTGATCATCGTCCAGTGCCACAAGTGAAAAGCTTCCATGTTTAATGTTATCCTCCTGCTAAATAAGTAAAGAAGGTATGTTTAGGCCAGGATCTCACTGAGGGGGAGCTGTCCTGCCATCCATTGGAGTAAAGGAAATATTCTATAAGCATGTGCAAAGAGCCCTAACTAAATCTAAAATCTAATAAAAGGCAAGAAAGGGGATGCCCATCACCCTAGGAAACTCCACTCCTAATTGTTAACCGGGCTCATTGTTTGGAAGTCCTTCTTAAACCAAACCCACTTCCACTTATTTTGTGTTCAGCGACATGGAGAACAGGTGGCCGTTTCCTTTTGTTTTAAAAATACTTCGCTCGCCTGAAGAACAATAGTCAACCATCTTAGAATTTTAATAGACATGGTCTATCCAAAAGTTGACTTAAAAATGGCACTTGGTTATTATAAGGCACCCCTTGCAAGTGAATCAATAATATGCAATCGTTACTTTTCTGTAAAGTCTCCTGACACAGCTGTGTTTAAGCACACGACTGGGGTTATGTTCAAGTTTTCATTGTTTACTTAAGGTCGTTCTAAGAGCAGGTTTGCCATACTGTGTATGACCTGCTTTTAAACTGAACACATTCTCTCCACCAGCTTACAAAGTTGGTGATAAATTTCAGCAGCAGAAACATTTCATCGAAAGCACAAATCACAGCACATACACCAGCTGAGGGTTGAGAGCTGTCGTTTTTAATGAAAGGAAGGGCAAGTCACCCCCATAGCCAATCTTCCAGTCATGGATTATCCCACCTCTCTGGAGACTGCTGTGTAGAACCTACACTTGGCTTGCCTTTAAGTGGTGAGCACAAAATACAATATACAGATGATGTATCATAGAATTTTACACTTGAAACCTATGCAATTTTATTAGCCAACTAGAAGTCAGATGCATGGAGGAGGGTTTCCCTCAGCCCAGCCTGCACCTCTTTCCTTAGGAGATGTCTGATTGGCAGTCAGACATCCCTCTTGCAATCTGGGACCACTGGCTCCTAACTGCTCACCTGCTTGCCTGCCTCATCACTCCTAACTGCCTCTGCCTGCCAGTCTGATCACCCCTAACTGCCCTCCCCTCTTGGCCTGGTTGCCCACAACTGCCCTTTCCTGCTAGCCTGATCTCACTGCCAACTGCCCTCCTCTACTGACCAGTTTGGTTCTGATTGGTTGTTTCTATGCCAGTCAGGGTCAAAAACTCACCTCCTAGGCAGCACCCAGATTTGGTCCTGATTTATCAATTTCTATAATAATCAGCATCAAAAACTCTGCCTCCTAGGCAGCCATTGGTTCTTCACAGCACCCACATTTGTTCCGATTGGTCAGTTCTGATGCCAGTCAGCATCTCTGAGCCTATCAATGGGACCTGATCAGAAGGCAGGGCTGATCAGCAGCCCTGGTGGAGTCCTGAAGAGAAATGGAGGCATGGCTGCTAGCCAGACTGGGAGAGAAAGAGAGCGGAAAATGCTGATCAAAAGCTGCCACAGAGGCAACAGATCAGTCCCTGCTTCTCTCTTCAGACCTCCTCTGGCCCTGATTCACAGCCCCCTCAGCAGTCAGTTGGTAGAGCCTCAGTCCTTACTGGTCTTTATGACCCAGGGTTTTTATATATTAGGATGTCACCCCCAATAAATTCAATTTAAAAAATTATTTTTTAAGTCACATTTGGCCACTTAGAGTAGCTATGGACTCTGGACTAGTTCATGTTTTTGAGCCTCAGTTACAGGGTCTGGGCCTTATGGGAATGATAATAAAAGCTTTGCACATAGTGTGGGAAAGATGGGGTAGGTGCTCAATAATTTTGTTGGATCCTTGTACTTTAATAAGAAGATGCTAACCTTAGACCTTCTCTACACCCTTTATAACATTCTGCAAGTATAAATATGTATCTAAGGATGTGCAAATTATATTTTTAATGAAAACTTAAGTTTCTCATTAGGCGGAACCAAAGAAAAGTAGGTGCTGAGTCTATCATAGATCTCACTGCAGGGGTTAACTTCAGAAACAGGGTTAACTTCTGCTGTGTCACATGGGGCTTTGGAATGATTGTGTTCATCAAAAATAGTTTTGACCATTGACCACATGGGAAGTACCTCTGTGTCCTGTTCACTGGCAGAAAGACTGGGGATGGAGAAAACAAGTAATCTAGATTGAACTGACGGAGTAGAGGCATCCTGGTGGGGTTGCATCTTGATGCCCTGCCCCCACTTTTCACCTGGAACTTGTCCCAGGTGATTCATTCATGAAATCGCCAAGCTGAGGAAGCTTGAGGAAATGTCTAGACCAGACTCTTGCCTTCCGTCAAAGTAGCATTTGGAACAGTGGCCATCTACCTCTCTCTGCTCAGGGAAAGAGCCATTCAAGTTCAGTCTATTATCTTCCTGCACTGGGGCTGCATTTGGGAAGTCATCCCTTCAGCCAACTTTGTAATACAAACCCACTTCCTCTTAGTGTGCTCTGGGTCTGTCCTTCATGTTGTGACAAATTTCGATACGGCCTGTGGGAAGTGGCCACTGGAGTGGGGCGGGCTGAGATGGCCACAGCCTCTCTGAGGGCACTCCTTGTTTCTTTCCTCTCTGGTTAGTCCCCAGGTGAGAAGACATTCTTCTCTGACTTCATCACATCCATTTCCCTCCCCCCATCCACCCTCTGTGCAGTAATTCCCAAACTAGAGAGAGCTTGCATCAGAATTACCTGGACCATTTATTAATACAATGCTGGGACCCATCCCCAGAGTTTCTGATCTGTAGGTCTGGGCGGGGGCCTGAATATTTGCCATTTGTAAAAAGTTCACACGTGGTCCAGGGACCACACTTTTGGAATCACTCCTCTAGTTCAACACTCAATCTCATTCACCTCATCCCACCATCCCAGATAATACCGCTTCCATTCTTAGGGGTGAAATAGAGCCTTCTTCTCACCGCAGTTATATGTTCAATGTTCACTGAATTCTAATAGTAACAAGCAATGTGCTAAACACTTTACATACAGTATTTGTAACGTTCCCCATCAACCCTGTAAGCTTAGTGTCATGAAGCTAACAGAAAGAGGGTGAGTAGCTGAGATCTCACAAGTGACGAGGAAAAGATATGGGATTCCAGTTCAGATTGATATGAAAAGATTTGCTCTTTCCACTCATCCAGATGTTTAACTCTGAGGTACTGGTAGCAGCTGCCTGGAGCTGTGGGTGGAGGAGTCCCTGGTGGAATGTGTGGGAGGGAGGTCTGGAATTGGTGGCTGTACTCGCTGAACGTGTAGGAGTGCAGAGTGGCATTATGGGTACTGTGTATTTGCTGGCCCCACACTATGCCCTACTCATAGATCAAGTTTTGTTCACTACCAGAATCAGGTGAGAAATGGGTATTCAAATGTGTCCCATAGGGAACAATAAAATGTATTTACTTTTCTCTCCCTCTGTGAAAGGTGAACCGAAGTTTTTGAGTGTAGAGTTGAGGAAGTATCATAATCTATGAAGTAAAAATAAAATGCAATTGGTACATTAATAGTAGTGACCACCAAGGACATTTAGCCTTAAAATGGTGGGGACAAGTGAATTATATTAATTAGTCTTTGCATGTTATGTGTTTTTCTATATGACCTATCTAATGGGTCACCTTATAATAACCATTGTGACTTAATCAGGAGTTAATGGCATCTCCAGTTTTCTTCCTCCCTCCATCTTTAACACTCAGGGTGGGATTTGTTACTTTTAGTGTCTCCTTACTTTATCTGAAAAATGAGTTGGATAATGCTTTCTGCTTCTTCCAAACATTTGCTATGTATGAGATTAAATGACATATAACTTTATGGCATCTATTACTTAATTAGCAAGTATTTTTAAAATATATCCCCAGGCACTGGAGGTATCATAGCAAACAAAACAGACTGCTCTCATGGAACTTACATTCTAGGGAGGAAAAACAAACAATACATAAGTGAACAAATAAAGAATATAAATGTACATAGAGAGAATGAGTGTGTTTGTGTGTGTGTGTGTGTGTGTGTGTGTGTGTGTGTTGCTATTTTAGACGAAGTGGTCAGAGAAGGCCTTCTTTCTGAGGAGGCTACATTTAAGGTCAGACTTGCATGTGGAAAAGAGTCAAACAGGAATAGTCTGGGATTTCAGAAGTCAAGGCAGAAAAAACAGCCCGTGCAAAGATCCTGAGGTTGAAGGCAGGCAGGGGCCAGATCAAGTAGGCTAGTAGGAGTTTTCGGCTGGGTGTGATGCAACCTGCCTACAAGGTATTTAAAGATGTGCAGGTGGTGATTGGATGCCTTGCAGTGTCTCTTGAGGAATCCTGAGAGCCTCCAGGGCCAGGGTAAGAAGTTGGAATTTCATCCTAAAGGTGGGCAGTTGTTGGAGAGTTGGCGGCTTTAAGAGATGACTGGCAGCTGAGTGGAGAAGGAATTGTAAAGGAACAGGGTAAAGGCAGGGAAATTCAGCAGGCAGTGGTATCGGTAGTCCAGAGTACAGATGATGGTGGCCTGGGCAGGGGCAGTGATGGTGCAGGTTTTAAGAAGTATTTCTGCCTTCCAAAAGAAGACTGCTAGATAAATATAAAATTTTGATTCCCATGACACCCCATGTTATCTTTCTTTTTTTTCTTAAGAAAATTTTCAGTTTCAGAATCCGCTGATTTCTTCTATATTCTTTAGAGAGAATCTTTCCAGCAGCAAATTACAGAAAACTTGGCTCTTTGGAATGCAAGCCCTTAGCCTCTTGCTCTTTAACCCTGCAGATCTGTGTGCATTTCAAGTTGTTCATAGCTCAGGAAGGTAATCTATTTGATTTGGGCTTGTAAAAAGAGATAAAATTACCTGCGCTTCCTGCATAATAATATGTGATTTCTCTCTCTGAAGGGTCAATAGGAGTTAGCCTACATGTTTCATTTTACAAAACCAGGGCCTCGTCACATGACTAACAGGGACCAAGTCCACATTTATTCTGCTGAGAGAAGAGCATTAAGCGAACATCGAAATCTCTTGAAGAGATTGCAGGCATTTCAGGACTAATTTTTACTTGAGCATTAAAGTCTTGCAAATGGTTTTCAGGTGCATCAACTCCTCTCCCACAAAAGCAATTCAGTTCCCCAGATGTTAGAGAATCCTCACACTGATGATGTCTTCTCTCTCTTTACAACCATCACTTCTTACTGTATCTCCATGACAGGTGGCCCCAGGCACCGCTCAGAGTTCACCTGCAGAAGGAGCCACTTCCCACAGATGTGTGGGAAGGAGCATCCTGGGCCCCAACACTAAGCTGAAGGGGAGGGAGGAGCAGGAGAAGAAGAGAGAGGAAGCAGCTGGCTTCGGGCCATCCCCATGCTGGGGGGATGGTTCCTCTGACTGTGGAGTTCGGGCACTGGGTCTTCCCATCTTGATCTTGTATATTGAGAGCAGAGTGGGTCAGACACCATGGAATCCTGAGGATGGGATATCGGTGAGGCAGAACAGCAGGCCACACCTTCAACAAGAGCTGATGGAGTTACATCCCAACCCACACCCTGCCTTCCAATTTCTGGATGAAACTGATGAAGAGAAACAGAAAGCAGATGGGACCATCCCAAGAAAATCAAATTAAAATTTTAAAACCTGTCACCCAATCTACATTTATCCCAGGCATGAAAAAAAGCAAGTGGTCCCCCTTAACTGTAAAAACCAAGGAAGAGGAGGCTCTGCCTTCATCTCTGGGTCCACGTGTGGTCCTGCAAGCCCGGCCACTTCTCGGTACACTGCCAAAGGAGGAAACCAAAAGCATGCATTAGAACAGTGGTTCTCAACCTTCCTTATGCCAAGGCCCTTTCATACCATTCCTCATGTCGTGGTGCCCCCCACTCATAAAATTATTTTCGTTGCTACTTCATAACTGTAATTTTGCTATTGTTAATGAATCGTAATGTAAATATCTGTGTTTTCTGATGGTCTTAGGCGACCCCTGCCAAAGGGTCATTTGACCCCCAAATAGGTCGTGACCCACAGGTTGAGAACCACTGCATTAGAATGAAAAAGCCCTACCAGCTAGCTATGCAGATTTGGACAAGGTCTATTTCTCGGGCTTCAGAAATAAAGTTGATCAAAAGTTCTTTCAGTCTCTGATACGCTTTGAGGCTGTAATTCATAATTCAGCTCAAGATCTTCACTGCCCCCATCCCCTAAAGCCACTCAGAAACTAAACCATCCCCCTCAACCAGCTCTTATTCTCTCTCCTGCTCTGAGTTAATACCTTCCTCATTCCATCCCCACTGACTCCCGAAAACACTCCCATCGCACCTAGAATGCTGCTGTATTTCTTTCTTTGCATCTCTCTCTCCCTCTACCAGCTCCGAAGATCCCCAGAAGGGAGCTGCCAAGGCCAGTTTTTATCATTGACTCTCCAGAGCTTACCATGACACCTGACATTTATGAGATGTTCCATAAATGTTTGTTGTTGAATGAATGTACTGGGGAAATAGAAAAATAGAGAAGAATGAACCAAGCAATTCACAGCTCAAGAGCCAGCTTTTGCTAAAAGGCACATACACTGAGTGGCCAGATTATTGTGATCTCTGAATGCATACTAATCTGGCCACTCAGTGTATAAAAATATATAGTAGAGGCCTAGTGCATGAATTCGTGCATGGGTAGGGTCTGGCCAACCTGGCCAGGGGGAGAGGACATGGGCGATTGGCTGGCCTGCCTGCTGCTCGAATTCCTGATTGAGGGGACTATTTGCATATTAACCTTTTATTATATAGGATAGACACTGAGTGGCCAGATTATTATATATTCAGAGATCATAATAATCTGGCCACTCAGTGTATGCTGCCCATAAGATCCTGGACTTGTGGGAACTAGAGAGAGAGGAATTTTAGATATTGTAGCAATAATTTTCAGATATCACAGTTCCTACTACAATATGTCTCCACTGAGACACACCAGTTTCACAGGATCATAGAAATGCTAGGTTTACCTAGCCTTTATGTAATGTCTTATATTTGTAAAGAGCTAGTATAAAATTGATGAGTAGAAATTTCCAGATCCCTTACTCCATGACTTCATGCCCCTTTAAGCTGTTTCCAGGGAATAGAACACAAAAACAAAAACTCAAATCAGAAAGTTTAAAACTGACCACCTATAGTCTTCTTAAGCCTTGGTCCTTTAGCTTCTTTAAAATTTAGCCAAGGTTTGGCTCAGTGGATAGAGCATCGGCCTGTGGACTGAAAGGTCCCAGGTTCGATTCTGGTCAAGAGCATGTACCTTGGTTGTGGGCACATCCCGAGTAGGGGCTGTGCAGGAGGCAGCTGATCCATGTTTCTAGCTCTCTATCCCTTTCCCTTCCTCTCTGTGGAAAATCAATAAAATATATTAATTAAAAAAATTTTTGTAATAAAATAAAATTCATAACCACATGGCCTCATAGTGAGACCTGCTAAGGAGCCTGGGGGAGGCCACTTGGGATGAACCCCAAGCCTGTCTCGCCAAGTTACCAAAAGTGGTTGAGCCTTGCTGGTGTGAGCAGAAGGGAAGGAGTGGGGCTCACAGCAGAGGGGGCTCAGGGGAGGACAAATTGGAGCCTGGCCCACTTCCAGGAGTTTGAGTTTGAGGGACTGAGATAGGATACAGCATCAAAATGTTTGGGCAGCAGCCAAATGTCTGATGAGCTTTGGTCCAATCAGGAAGGACCGGGCATGAGTGATGTCAGCTTAGGAAGGGTCACAAGGAAAAGGGAAGCAGAGTTGATCATGCCTCTTCCTTGCAGCACACCCTCTGCTGAGAGGAGGCTGTCCCGGGAACCAGCTCAGGGCTGAGGCCCAGAGACACGGCCCCCAAAGTGTGCATCACCGGTGGCCTCCCCGAGGGAGACTGAATGAGCATTTCTTCCAAAATATGGTCTGCAAGGCAGACGGTGACACACACCTCCAGCTTCCTCGCGGTGGTGTGCTGTGCGTGGTTCTTCCACCCACTTGTCAAGCCCTGTTTGCAACTTGAGAGGCCAATGTCATGAACTCCATTGTTTTTACCTTCTTGTCCACTGTGAGAAAAGGCCCCTCTGGCCCTTGTCAGTGCTGTCCTGGAAGCCGGGCAAGAGACCTCCCATGGAAGCATCATATGACAGTAGGCGCCATGACAGAAAAACTTTATTCTAACCATAAAGAGCTGGGCACCAAGGGGAAGGCTCTGCGAGAGGGGGTGGGGCGGGGGTGGGCTGCTTTTTTCTAGAACTGGTGACAAAGTCATTTTGGAGCTCAGGTTTGCTTCTGCAGGTTGTGGTCGGGGCATGTGCTTGCATGAGGTGCTGGTGGCAGTTTCAGCCTCCCCGCAGGTCTCTGGGCCAAACGAAAGGCATACTGAGGCAGCAGTGCCATGGAGCAGCTTTTGACAATACAGTACTTTCTAGTGAAGCTACAAGGAAAGGCCAGGGGTTAGGCTGAATTTTAGGATTATGTTTAGGGGCTGGAAGAGAGAGGCATAGAAAGAAATGGTACATGCAGAAAGAGTCCAAGGTACCAGAATAATCTGACCTAAAATGAAAGTCAGGAGATGCTGGTGTTCATTTTATCATTATTCTTTATGCTGTTCATATATACGTTTTTACACCCTGCTTTGTATGTCCGATAGATTTTAAAATAAAAAGATAAATGTTACTTCCTCAGAAAAATAAAGACGCATGGTCTGAAAGACACTGATCAAGAACTGAAAAAGCTGCCAATAGACCTTAAGTGAAAAATTAAAACATAAATCATGGAACCAGTATAGATATCTCTCTCTCTCTCTCTCTCTCTCTCTATCTCTATCTCTATCTCTCTCTATCTCTCTCTCTCTGTCTTTCCCTCTTTCTTTATCTCTTTGCCTTCACTGGTAAAATTTTTGCTGAATGGAAGATTGTGTGAGTGAAGAGCATTGGAACTTATCTGTGATTTATATTTGAGAGAAAATAATTTTCACCCCTCCACGCCCCACCCCTCCTACTTGTCAGGGCAGGACTGGGCAGGACTAATTTCCTTTACCTTCTTGTAGAAAGTTGAAAAGTTAAAAACAATGCCTCCTCCCTGGATGCTGGGGCTCTACCCCAAGGCAGCCACTGCTCAGGGGCCTGTGAATGTGGTCAATGGGGCTGCTGTGCAGAGCTGAGCCGGGTGAGCACCTCAGCCACTGTCACCTGCCATTCCCTGTGTTGCTCTCCATCCTAAGGCGCCCCATTATGCTCTGTGCACCAGCTCAATATTTATTTGCTTCACTCTTTACATGCTTCAAATGGCTCATTTTTTCCCTGAGACTTTGCTTAGCCGAGCTCCCTGTATTTGGTTCCTTTGATCTTTCTGTTAAAATCAATCTCTTCCTCTAATTATTTTCTGTTCCACTTCTTTGAACCCCTTCCAGTTGCCTCCATTTCTCAAGGAGCCAGGTGTTTAATAAAGAACCTGGTTGAAGTTCAGGCAGAGGCAGGTAGACGCAGCTACTTGCCCCCAGGTCCTTGCTGCCTCTTCTCCACGCAGAGAAGGTGGTTTGCTCAAGGCACATGACATTCCAGAGACCAGAACAGTACCCTGCACAGGGCAGGTGCTCAGGAAGTAATTACCGAGTGAAGCAATTAATTGGGATCTCTTTTAAATGGGCTGGACTGTATTATAATTTAGACTTAATTTGCTTCCCCATCTCATCATCAGCCCAGGTTTCTTTCTGCTTTCAGGTTTTACTTTCCGGTCTGATACTTATTTCATAGCTTATTTCTTTGGTGCTTTAGTTTACACATTTTTAATTAAATTTTCCTGCCTCTTGATCATATATTTAACCTCATTAGTTTAATTCATGTCATAGGATTTTGTTAGTAACCTTGTTTACCAGATTTGTGTTGTTTATAAATTATTCCATGTCGCCCCTTTCTTCAAATAACTGATCATCATTTCATACTTCCTTATTTTGAATTTCTCTTTATTAGAGAGTAGACTTGGCTCCTATATTTGTTGATTTTCAGTGTTGTTGTTTTTTAAATAGTTACAGTGCGAGGTTCATCACATTCTATGATTCTGACACAGGTTTGGGTTGAGAATAAAGACCATTGTCTTAAAATGATATGATGTCTAGGATTTTCTTCAAAATAATCTAGCGGAGGTGGGAGGAGCAGTAAGATGATAGGTGAAATAAGATTGCCATGGGTTGATCCTTGCCAGAGTTTCATAACGGATGCATGGAGGTTGGAGGTACTATTCAATCATGTAAATGTGTGAGTGTTTCTATAATAGAAAGTTATTTTAAAAAGTAGATATAAAGTTGATCCTATGAATTACCTTAGGACTTTAGAGAAAGGAAATTCCTCCATCATCCCCCAGCCATCCTGGTCATTGTCATTAATTAGTAGTTCGGCCATTCTGCTGCTTTCACTGCAAAACTTAGCACATACTCCTCTTCTTCCTTTCCTCCCAAACTCTTCTCACCTGGGAGACTTCACTGAGCTGATGTGTGGCTGGCCCAGTGCCTCACAAATGCAACGCACTTATACCCCCTGTCAGCAGACCATAATCCCCTGATTGGACTTAAAACCATATTTTAAATGAGGCAGATCTCTCTATGCTGATGATCTAGCACTGTGGCTAAGACTTCCAGATTACGTTTCGTTACAAAATTTACTTTTCTGCCAAAATCGGTTTGGCTCAGTGGATAGAGCATCAGCCTGCGGACTGAAAGGTTCCAGGTTCGATTCCGGTCAAGGGCTTGTATCTTGGTTGCGGGCACATCCCCAGTAGGGGGAGTGCAGGAATCGGCTGATCGATGTCTCTCTCTCATTGATGTTTCTAACTCTCTATCCCTCTCCCTTCCTCTCTGTATTAAAAAAAAAAAATCAATAAAATATATTTAAAAAAAAACACAAAATTTACTTTTTCTCAATATCAATCAACACATATAATCCAGCCATTTCTGGCTTAAAATCCTTCAGGACTCTCCATCAATTTCAAGTTCAGTATCCTTCACATCCAGCTCTTACTTTCCTACCATCCTCAGATAATCTATACCAAGCTAATCTGTGTGTAACAGACCATGCCTTCTCACATCTCCAAACTTTTAAAAGTATATATATTTTCATTGATTTCAAAGAGGAAGGGAGAAGGTGAGAGGGATAGAAACATCAATGATGAGAGAAAATCATTGATCAGCTGCCTCCTGCACATCCCCCAGGGAATGAGCCTACAACCCAGGCATGTGCCCTGATAGGGAATCGAATCATGACCTCCTGGTCCATACGTTGGCACTCAACCACTGAGCACACTGACCAGGCCAAACTTGACCATACTGTTTCCTAAGATTGGAATGACCTGTCATTCTGCATTGGGGGGACGTTAGCAACTTTTGTGTATACCTCAGACTCAATTTAAGCATCACTTCCTTTGGAAGCCTTCCCTGCACTATCCACATTGTGTTAAATGCTCCCTCCTGTGCCTTTCTTCACTGTACTCTTAGACTATACCCATCTTAACCCTTTGAAACCCAACTGTACCCAATGATAATTCTTTGTTCTCTTTCTAGACCATGAGCTCTTTGACCTCTTTCAATTCTTTCTCCCCAGAACCCAACCCAGTGCCTGGCACATAGTAGGTATTTGAATGAGTGAGTAACTGAATGAACGGAGGAATAGATACATGAATGTGCTATCTCCTTAAAGCAGCACCTTTCTACCCAATGGCCTTCTCTAGAGGACTGAGTCACACTCCACTTGCCTCCCAATTATCCTCCTTAACCCACCTGATCCATCTCACTCTAATTGAAACCCAATTGTCCCTGTCTCTGCTGAATCCTTCCTACTTGGTGCTTCATCCAGACAAGTGTTTCCCAGAGTGTGGTACACAGGAATCTTTAGATACTCCCCAGACTAATGTCTTTGGCAGTTTGTATTTACATTCATATATGTTCAGCAGGGGGTCAGGGAATGAGCACATAAAACCTATGATTGCACAGAGGATATTTCTTAGGATGAGACGGTGCCATGGTAATCAGCTTTACCTGGACCTTGTGACTCAAGGCTGAGGCAAAAATCATAAATGTTCAATGCCCTCTATAACAAACCTTCAGCCATGCCCATTGGAAGCGGACAGCAGGAAGCACACCAATCTGGAAGGACTCCCATACTGAGTTCCACAGGCACTTCTGTTTTATTCAGTGATGATGTTGAAATGTCACTTCTGGACGTTGCTTTAAATGTGTATACACACTTAACAGTTAAAATAGTTAAATGTCTTTTGAGCTGTCCATCCACATCCTCATGCAAGTTCAGATTTTAGTGTTATAAAAAATTGACAGATTTGTCTCATTGAACCCTCTTCTTTGTCTAAAACTATCAATTAGGATATATAACTATTTTGATAAGTTTTATTCTTCTCAATAGGAAACTTATTTTTAGCTATACATTTTATAAGTCAATTTTATTTATTCCTTTTTTTAGTTTGGCACTTTTACTTTATAATTTTGAAATTTCAATTACTTTATTTTTGTAGAATTTACTATATTTTAAAAGATATAATATACCATTGATATATAAAGCATCATCTTGTATGTACCACAAAGAATAGCAGAGATGTTATCAATTATAATTGCAAGATGCCATTGGTTCAAAAGCATATCCCAGTTTCAGAAGTGTTAAAATTATTTTTAAAATCATGTCTTAAAATTGTGAAATGCAGTATATGTATACTTCACTTTTATTTTAGCAGATAGTATTTATATTCCATTTATCATAGTGGTATAAAGTTCTCTTTATGGATGAATTTAATTTAAAAATGAGTTGACTTAAAGAAGAATATTATGTAAGTAGAGTAGAGGTGGAATATAGTAAGGCCAAGTCCTGGAGGTGGCCAAATGATTGTGACTCAGTCTCATTGCCCACATCCAGGTACTGCTTCTTGTCCCCACTGCCAGTTCACACCAACCCACCATCCCCAGCACTGTGCCCAGATCCCTCCTGAGACATAGCCTGTGTCCTCCACGGAGCAAAGAAGACTTTGGGAAGTTGTAGCTATTCTCAGGTTGAAGACTGTGGCTATACTTCATTGAAGTCATCTTATGAGAGAAAAAGGAAATTCAGAGGAAGTAGATTCATTATAGGTACTGGAGTAATCTGATTAAATAAAAGCATACTCAAAGGTTTCAGGGTTTTTTTGTTTTGTTTTGTTTTTAACCCATTCTCTGAGAAGTAAAGGAGAGAAAAAAAAACAACACATTTTAGTCTCTGTTACCGGGAAATTTATTTACTAATGATGGCTACCTAAACAATAGTTTCCGTGACTATCAAACCAAAGAAATGGTCTATTTTGTTTTTCATTATAGATTTCCCATTTGAAGATGATTATGAGTAACCTGAAGCAAAATGTATTTCATTGAGACAGTACACAAGTGTCTAATTTCCTACTGTCAGTGAAGAGAGAATTACTTTCGATGGAGCTGGGGAAAGGTGTTGTTTCCATGGGGAAACGCTGTGCTTTTGTATACCGTCTCCCTGGCTGCTGCGGGGGGTTTGTGCACATCACAGGTTCAGCTCCCACCTGTGCTGGGTCCGCTCTTGGACTGCTGGGCACTCCGTGCATCATTTCCCTGAGAGCCATCCAGAACCCTTTGATTTAGTCTGTGTTTATGCTTGAAGGTTATTGTAAATCATTAATCAGAATGCAATCGAGCAGATCACAAGTCATATAAGCTCCACTGCTTGCATAGAGCCTGCTTTTGCAAACTTAATTTTGCAGGTTTTAATGTAGGTATAATTGAGAAGATAAACTGAACACATATGCCTATCCTAATAAAGGTATTCATCAGAGTGAGCAAATATTCACATCTTATTAAACATCAATGAACCTATTACAGTATAACAAAAGAGGAAGGTCTGATAACAGAAGATTACTTATAGGCTATTAGTTACTGGTGTAATTTAAAAAATATAATCAGTAATAATTAGCGAAATTGATAATATTGGAGCTGCAGCTGTTTCCACTCACTGGTATTAATAATGCCAGTAAAAATTCTATATTGCAATGCCAATAGAAAGCTAAATCCTTTCCAAGTTCTTATTTATCTTTATGGATATTTCTGTTTATCAGAACATGGTTGCCTATTTTATAAGAACAATTTCCTGGTATTCATAAAAGTTATTGACATCATACACTAAATTTTGAAATGTACTTATAGACTGGAATAAAATTACAAGTGTAACCTGGTTCACCAAACCTTCTCCAAGCAGAGATAGTGGTCAAAAAAACAAATATATTCCGGAAGTAGAATCCCTGAGTTTGGTGTCTTAGGTCAAGTTCCCTAGAAGCAGAGCCTGAGACAGGGATTTGGGTGGGGGTTTATTGAGGGATAAATAGGTAAGGAAGTGAGAGAAGTAGGATAAGGAGGGGAAGTGCCAAATAGGATACTACTGATCAGATGGTCTATCTTTGGCCTGATGAAGGCGGAGGAATAATTTGTACCATAGAAGATGCTGTGGGATTTTGTAGCCGGTACTCAAGCAGCTGGCGGTGGGTGTAGCTGCAGAAACAGGAATCTGCTTGAAGCACTAACAGCACCAAATGCATCTGATGATGGAGGCGGGGGGGGGGGGGCGGGTTATGACAAGGTGGAGGGGAAATAGAGAGAGGGGAACAAGGATGGCTCCCAGGTTCCTGGTATGAACAAGTGAACAGATTATTATTATTATTATTATTATTATTATTATTATTATTGATTTCAGAGAGGATGGGAGAGAAATAGACACATCAATGATGAGAGAGAATCTTTGGTTGGCTGCCTCCTGAAAGCCCCTACTGGGGATCGAGCCTGCAACCTGGGTATGTGCGCCTGACCGAATCAAACCCCGGACCCTTCAGTCCACAGGCCAGTGCTCTATCCCCACCAAGCCAAAACATCTAGGACATGAATAGATTCTTGTAAATAACAACACTCCTCTCATAATATCAAAAATCTAAGGTTAATATAGAAGAAATCTAAGATTAATATAGAATACATATCAAAGAAATAAGAAAAATACGTTTTCTTTTAGCTTTTACTTTTTGGGTGAAAGATATCAACTTCTTGACATATTTGCATTAGATCAATTTCCATTTAAATATGACTTTTTTTTAAAAGTTTGTTCTTTAGAACTTTTCCACTTATTCTGCTTCCTGTTGAAAACAGGTCCAGACCTGGTTCTAGGACTGTAGTAATTGAAGATTCGCCTCCCTAGAACCCCAGTGCTATGTTAGGCTGTAAGGAGAAGGCAGCCGTGTGTTGTTCTTATCCTTTCATCCTTCAGCCCAAAGGTCAGCAAACAGGCCTGAGTGCCAAATCCAGATGGCAACCCATTTTTGGATGGCTTGAGAGTTAAGAGTTTTTATATTTATAAACATTTGCTTAAAATTAAAAACAAAACAAAACACATTATGCAAGAGACTGTATGTCCCACAAATCTGAATGTTTTTTTTAGGCCTTTACAGAAAAAGTTTGCCAACCCCTGGCTTGGCCCATTATTTTAGAAGTGTGCTGGCTCGATCTATATTTTGAAAGAAAATCTGATATTCAAAATCTTAAATTAGTAAGTGATTTATAGAGCCATAAAATTATTTTGTTTTATGAAAGGCTACATCAAAGAATTTATATAAATAAATTCTCACTCATCCCAACAATTACTTTAGATGGAATTCTTCAGCAAATTCAGAATCATTCATTTTAAGTTAAATAAATAGGTGTAATTTATTCCCTGTTGCATAAATATGTTACCATCTATTTTGGGATTATCATATAGAAATTAAAAAACACAAGTAGATACAAAGGGAAAAAACAAATCACGTGAAATCATACTACCCATAGTTAAGCACTGTTAACATTTGGCAACATCTTTTTCTAGGCACAGCCATTTAATTTTTAAACTGTGGATCCCATTATATGTTTAATTGTATACCCTCTTTTATTCATTTAATGTTATAACTTTCAAAAACATCTCATTTGACTGCATTTATTTCACAGAATGAATATGACACAATTTATTTCAACATCTTCCCATTTTTTGACATTTAGGTTGAAGCTAATTTTTCACTATTGTAAATGCCACAGTGAGCATCTTTATGCATAAATCTCCATCTTCCTTTCTGTATCCTTGGGCCAGACTTTTTAAAAAGACTTAAGTATCCTCTCCTTCATTCTGTTCCTTGTCTTTCTTACAAACTCATTCTTCTTCTCCAAGATCTTTAAATGACAGAACTCCTCAGGCCTGTCTTCTTGCTCTTTACACTTGTGTCCAGATGAGCCTATTATACTCAAGATTTCAAGTGCCATCTATGTATTCTGATGCCCATATTTACCTCTCCAACCCCATCTCTCTCTTCATAGGCTCCAGACCTACACATCCAGATGCTTACTTTTCATCTCCACTTGTAGGTCTCATAGCATCTCAAATAGAAAACATCCAAAAAGGTCTCCATAGCTTCCCTTCTTCTGCTCCCCTACCAAACCTCACCCCCTCCTTTTTGCCCCTTTCAGTAAAGAGGCACCACCTTTTCACTAGGTTGCTTATGATACAACCTGGAAACGATCAGTGATGTCTCTCTCCCCATCACCACCCCCACCTATTCAGTCACCAGGGCCTGTTGATTCTACCACTTAAGTATATCTTTAATGTTTCTATCTCTGTCCATCCCCCCAACCCCTCCTAAGCCACATTCATCTCATTCCTGGGCTACTTACTTTATTTGCTTCCTCATTGGTCTCTCAGTTTCCATTCCTGTCCTGCTGTTTTTCTCTCCCCTTTGCAGGTCTGCACCGTGGGGAACGTTTCTAAAAATGTCACTCTGCTTTTATAACCCATAAGTGGCTGTTAGGAGAAGTATCTTCATAGCAGCCCCTCCCCTTGCCACCTTGGCTCTTACGCTCTTGCTCCAGCCTAGCGGTGCGCTTTCAACCATTCAACTTGCTCAGCTTCTTCCCTTCTCAAAACCTTTGTGCAAGATGTTCCCTGTGCCCATAACACCCTTCCTTTCCTCTTCAGCAGATCAATCCTCTTCCTGATGCCTCCCCCAACACAACACTACCTACATGCTCTCAGCATCCTGAGTCTACTGTCTGGGTACCTCCTGCAAATTGTCATCTAAATTGTTCTGTGCAGGGTGGGGCAAAAATGGGTTTACAGTTGTGAGTATGCAAAAACACACCATTTATTCTTATATTATTATCGATTAACTACTGTATTATTTTCCATGTGAACAACTGTAAACCTCCTTTTGCCCCAGCCTGTAGTTTCCCCCTGAAATGTCTGTTTCTTCACTGGACTGAAGTTCCATTTGGGGCAAATAATGTTTGTCTCTTTCACCACAATATCTTGTGGTGCCTGGCCTGTTAGTAGGGGCTCAATACATTTGTTGAATTAGTAACAGGTCATGGGGTACAAACTTTACAAAGACACATGCGAAACAACACGTGATAAAACATGTTATCACAATGTATTCCAATAAGTTTGCATCAACCAATTTATAACCACCAGCAGTATATGAGTGTTCCTTTGATCACACCCATCATGGCACTGGGTATTATAGTTTTAAATAACTTTTAATTAGTTTTATGGACAAAACATTACCTCATTATTATTGAAATTGTGTCTCTTTGTTAGTGATGATGAACATTGTTCACAAATTGACGGGCTCTCGTATATTTTTCTGTGCTTCTTAAATTCCTGACATACTGTTTTTATTGAACCATTTCTGTTGGGAAACTTCAGAAGCTTATTTAGATGAATTTCTACCTATAAAACACCAACACCAAACCTACTTAACTCCACCTGAATGGCAGATTTGGGAAAGATTTGTATTTGGTCGTTGGTGATTCCCCCTTACCTTGGGTGATAATATAATTTATCATGTAGCCTTGGATATTTTGGGGAGTGAAGGAGGGCATCAGGTATAAAGCAGGACTATCCTGTGCAAGCCAAAGTGTACAGTCTCCCTAACTCATTTTCATGCAGACTTCGAACTCTGGGATCTAGATCTGAAAGTAGAGGTCCAAGTGCTGATCCAGGGATAAACTGAGAATAAATCTGCTTTTTTATCTGAATTTTAATATGGATGCTTCTGTGCTGTGCTGTTCAGTGACTCGCCCTGGACCTCCCTGTTGCCAGTGCTGCCTAGTTCACTCATTTACCTTCCCTACCTGACCCTTGGAGGCATCTGACAATTTCATATAAGTATCCTTTCGTGGCTCAAAGACCTATAGGGACCATCTTGCCCATAAACGCAGAGTTCGTTGGAGTCAGATCCTTGGAGGGTCACTCCTGGTCCACCACGCTGTTCCCTCTTCACTTCCAGCTGCATTTCTGCTGCTCGCACTGCGCTGACAATGCCAGCACTATTTTCTCGTTTTATAATGCTTCCAAAGTTGTGTCAACAAGTGACCAGAATAGAGTTTTCACTTCCTAGTGTCCTGCAAGGATGTCCTCTTTGGCAAGCCTAACACATCCAAAGATCAGGCACATGATTTCTGAGGCAGCCCATCTTGTCTGGGGTGATGTGCACATGGACTTACCACTTGTCATGCTTCTCTGAGCCCATGCCAGGCATCTGCCAGCTTTCCCAGCTCTTCCTAAATGTCCTTTTATGTCATTCATACCCTTCAATGAAGCTCAAAAAATAAATGCAGAGTTGCTTTTGACTTGCATTTCTAAGAATTGCTAGGAACTTATGGAATGTAAATTCAATGACAAAACTTCTGGAAAAAGAAAGATTGGGAGAGCATAGGTAAGTTGAATTTTTTAAAATAAATTTTATTGATCTTTTTTTTTTTTTTTTTTTTACAGAGAGGAAGGGGGAGGGATAGAGAGTTAGAAACACTGGATGAGAGAAACATCCATCAGTTGTTTCCTGCACACCCCCTACTGGAGATGTGCCTGTAACCAAGGTACATACCCTTGGCTGGAATTGACCCTGGGACCCTTCAGTCCACAGGCTGACGCTTTATCTACTGAGTCAAACCAGTTAGGGCGATAAGTTGAATTTTGTCAATGCCATCCAATCTGAGGTCTGACTTCATTAGGAAAAGAACAACGGCCTTCCTCTTCCAACCTTGTCAGTAGGAGCAAACTTCCTACCAATGGAATTGCCAAGAGAGCCTCTATGGACTGTTGGGCAGATTGTGCACTACACAACTCCAGGGGGCGTTCTTCATGCAAAATTATATCTATGCAAATGGTTGTCCCTCCTGGCAGGGACCTCTGGTGCAGTTCACATTCTGTGTGGCTATATGCTGAGTTCATGACTGACACTCTCTATCTATGTGGCTTTTCTCTGATAGAGACACTGTCTCTTTGCTGCAGTAGAAATGCCTTATTCACCAGTGCCTACAGAATTTTCAGGGTAATCTTCATTTCAAAGAGACATTCACCTGGTTTTGTAAGCACTGTATTTGTCAAGCCAAGTGTCCTGGTTTCAGGTTTAGAAAATAGGTCATTGGAGCTATCTTTTATGGACTGAGGTTGCCTAGATTTTGCCATTTCATTTTTATTGAGGAAAACATAGGAGAGAAATGCAATCTCATGGTTTGCTAGAAAATCAAAACATTTAAGATGTTAATGTTTTTAAAAGTTTTCTTTTCATTAATTTAAATTATAGCTCTGAAGATGGATCCTATGTACTAGTACACCTAAAATATAATTGTTTTCTTTCTTTCGTTTACAAAGTATCTATACATATAGGCCAGTGGTCGGCAAACTCATTAGTCAACAGAGCCAAATATCAATAGTACGGCGATAGAAATTTCTTTTGAGAGCCAAATTTTTTAAACTCAACCTTCTTCTAATGCCACTTCTTCAAAATAGATTTGCCCAGGCTGTGGTATTTTGTGGAAGAGCCACACTCAAGGGGCCAAAGAGCTGCATGTGGCTCGCGAGCCGCAGTTTGCCGACCACAGATATAGACTAATATGTCAACCCATCAGCTCTACATAAATAAAGAAGGAATACTATGCATTCAACACGCCTAATGGAGAAGGACCTTGGTTTTAAGTTAGTGGAGGAACCAACTTTGTATCTCCTTACAAGGAAGGCAATGAAACAATTCAGAGATGCTTTTATACTATACTAAAGGTCCTGCACATGGATTCGTGCACTGTTGGGGAGCGTGGCCTGCAGGGATTGGCCTGCTGTGGGAGCACAGCTCATCCTGGTCAGCCAAGTGGCGCTGCCACTATGGGAGCATACTGACCACCAGAGGGCAGCTCCTATGTTGAGTGTCTGCCCCTTTGTGGTCATTATGCATCATAGCGACTGGTCGACTGGTTGTTTTGGTTATTCTGCCATTTGGTCACTGGGCTTTTATTATCTACACTAATAAAAGAGAAGCATGCAAATTGACCATACCTCCATTACACCCACAAGCCATGCCTGCCAGTCAATCAGAAGTGAGTATGCAAATTAACCCAACCAAGATGGCAGCAGCCACAGAGCTGGAGCAAGCAGGAGGCTTGGGTTGTCCCTGGCAATGGAGGAATCCAAGCTTCCTACTCCCCCTGGCCAGACCTGGCCTCTGCTCAAGGCTACAAAGTATCAATTATAGAAGATAAATAAATCCCAGATACTTCCAGCCAGCCCTGGCCTCTGCTTGGGTCACCAGGGGGCGTGGCTGGCCTGCAAACCACCACAGGCCCCTTGCTCAGGCCACCCCACACCTCAAGGAAACCCCTACCCTGATCTGGAACAACCTTCAGGGCAAACAAGCTGGCCCCCACCCATTCACCAGGCCTCTATCCTATCTAATGAAAGAGTAATATGCAAATTGACCATCACTCCAACACACAAGATGGCTGCCCCCATGTGGTCAAAGATAGCTGCCCCCATGTAAACAAAAGATAGCTAGCAGGGGAGGGCAGTTGGGAGGAACCAGGTCTGCAAGGGAGGACAGTTGTGGGTAATCAGGCCAAAAGGGGAAGGCAGTTGGGAGGGACCAGGCCTGCAAGGGAGGGCAGTTAGGGGTGACCAGGCATACAGGGAAGGGCAGTTGGGGGGAGTCCAGGCCTGCAAGGGAGGGCAGTTGGGAGGGACCAGGACTGCAGGGGAGGGCAGTTAGGAGTGACCAGACCCAGAGGGAAGGGGCCGTTAGGGGCAACTGGGCTGGCAGGAGAGCAGTCAGGCATCAATCATGCTAGTAAGGGAGTGATTAGGGGGTGATCAGACTGGCAGGCAGAAGCAGCTAGGGACAATCAGGAAGGCAGGCAGGCAAACAGTTGGGAGCCAACAGTCCAGTAGGATCGGGCCTAAATGGGCAGTCGGACATCCCTTGAAGGGTCTCAGATTGAAGAGGGTGCAGGCTGGGCTGAGGGTCACCCCTCACTCTGTGCATGAATTTCATGCACTGGACCTTTAGTATAAGATATCCCAGTGTCTAGGATGAAATCCCAAGAGTCTTGAATCTGGAAGAAGCCCTTAGTTAATTCATTCATTCATTCTTTCAATGTATTCTTACTATTTGCTTAGCAACATGATCATACAGTTCAGCCTCCTTCATGAGGAAACTGAGGTCACAAAGCTGGTTAGAGACAGGGCTGGGAAGTGAGCCCAGATGTTCTACACCCAGGATTCTTTGGCCACGGTGCTTAAAAAGTTTCACATACTTAGATTCAGGTGATGAAATAAGAGAGCATCTGTGTACTGCATGTGATTTGCATGTAATTTGTGTAATAAAGATGAAATATAAACCCCATTGCCAGTCATTTCTTTGTTACTCTAAATGCCACAACTTAGAGAAGTTTAGCATTAGGGCTAACTTCAGAATTCATTTGGGAATTTTTCAAATACATCTGTTCCCAACCTGTTTATACTCCTTAATATTTAAGTATTCCAATCAGGTCTTTGCTCCAGTGTTGTCTTTACAGATCAAAATCCTATAAATAGCACTGACCTCTGAGGAGTGTGTCCTCATCCCTAGCCTTTGAGGATTGCTGCAACTTCCTCTCCAGGACAAAGCTGGACAACCCAGTCTCATGGTGGCTATCTTCTTCAAGGACTTGTGTTGAGGGGAACTTAAGGCATGTAGTTCATACCAATAGGGAGTTTCTTTTTTCTGAGCCGCCTGTACTCTCTGCACAATGAAATCTCCCAACTTGCTGAATCCTGCGGAACTTGTTGACAGTTGAGGAGGTCGAGCACATGTGAGCAGAAGAGAACAGCTGCTCTTGCCAGCTGCCTCCCTCTCTGCATAGACACTACTGCTGCCTGAGGAGCCGCTGCAGGACAGGAGGTGGAGGAGTTTGAGGTTGCTGCAAGGAGACCCCTCTGGTATTTTTGCTGGGTAAATCCGTCCATATGCCTCTGGGCCAAGGGGTACTGGATTTTAGCTGAGTGACTAAGAGCGAGGATGATGAAGCCAAACTACCCAGGTTCAAATCCTGACTCTGCCACCTAGATTTTCAGCTTTCTCTACATTAAGCAAGTGACTTAACATCACTGTCTTCAGCATCCTCACCTAGAAATGGGGAAGAGAGTTTCCCCATAGGGTGTTTGAGGATGAAAGGAATTGAATGTTGTTAAAATTAATAATCCTAGCAGCCACTATTGATGAAGCTCCTATTCCACTCCAGTTACCACGAACAAGATAGAAATGGCTACCTCCTTCATGGAATTTAGAGTATTTTTCTAACACTAGGAGCCCTGACACATTTAAAGGTTGTGAAATCAATGTAATAAAGTGTGCCCAGATTTTGTTTTAAATGAAGTAGGGTAGGGTTTTTACAAAATAGTTTATAAAACATTTTTCAGTTACATATGTTTTTATATGTATGTGTGGCCTGGATCTTGATATAAAATGGATTGCTTGAGTAGTGATAAAGATAAGCAGTTAGCCAAAACCGGTTTGGCTCAGTGGATAGAGCGTCAGCCTGAGGACTGAAAGGTCCTGGGTTCGATTCCGGTCAAGGGCATGTACCTTGGTTGTGGGCACATCTCCAGTAGGGGGCATGTAGGAGGCAGCTAATCAATGTCTCTCTCTCATCTATGTTTCTAACTTTCTATCCCTCTCCCTTCCTCTCTGTAAAAAATCAATTAAATATATTTAAAAAAAAAAAGATAAGCAGTTAAACAGCAGCCTCCGTACAGCAGGTGTGATAAGTGCAGTGGGTGTCATGGAAGCTTGGGGAAGGTCACCTGACCCCACCGGCAGGCATAGAGAATCAGGGGAGCCTTCCAAGAGAAAGTGACATTTTACCTGAGACTTAAAAGATTAATAGAAATTTTCCAAAAGAAGTTGAGGGTGAGGGGAAGAGTAGAGGGAGGGGGGACAGTTTCTTTAAGGGGAATGAGGAATCCCGGTTGGGGGGCAAGGGGTAGGTAATGAAGCCTCAGAGAGACTTGCTCATATTTGCATTTGAGAAAGGCCACTCTGACTGCTAGAGGAGAATGGATGAAGATTGTTGGGTGACTTCAAGACACAGGGTCTAGACCAGGGTGGGGGCAGTGGATATTAAGAGGGAAAGGACTTGGTGATTGATGGAGGAAGATGCTGATCTGGGATGGCTCTCACTTTCCTCATGTCTCTGGTGTTTAACTGACAAAGATTGAAGGGGACAAATGTAAGTCTGTAAGCTCCACGCCCCTAACTTGAGGAGACTTTCTGTAAACAGGAAGATAGGACCTTTCAATCACTTTGCAAATCATCTCTCCATCCCTCGGGACGCATCTGTGGACTGTTGCTGGCCTAGGAGTTGGCAGACCTTCCTGTCCCGACGTTCTTGGCAGGCGATGGAGCGCTGGAAACAGAATGGAGACGGGGCTAGCCAGGCACCTTGCATGAAGAGAAAAGAAGAAAGGAAACATGGTAGTTTCCCATCTGATCCAGACTATCTGGTCAGAAAACAATTTAAAAGGACAGATCATTCAAAGATGTTCATTGTTGGCTTCACAATGCTGTGTGTTTTTGGCAGTGAATTTACCTTGCCAAATGTTTTCTTAAGGTCTGATTTTGCATTCCCCAAACACAGACCATCTGGGCAACAGGGGGATGAGCTGAACGCACAGGAGGGAGACTGGGTGAATGGTTTGAGGAGGTCTCAATGTCTGAAAATTGCACTGAGGCCACAGGTCTCTCTTATTACCACAGTTCATCAATACAGTGGTACCTCGAGATACGAGTTTAATTCGTTCCATAACCTTGAGGCGTGGGAAGCTATGAGACGCTCGAGTCGCGGTAAACTGGTGGGTCGTGTGCAGCCGGCCGATCCGCGCGATTACTGGTATCTCAACTGTTGCTCATATTTCAAAGCAAAAATCGCTTGATGGCTTGTATCTCAAAAATCTCGTATGTTAGGGCACTCGTATCTCGAGGTACCACTGTACTTATCTGCCTCCCTGGGTCCTGCCACGGAGCAGGAAGCTTTTTCTAACCTAAGCCTTGCCATGTGACATGGTTCCCAGCGCACAGTGCTTTCTAGCCGCATCTCTGAGCACTCACAGGGCCACCTCCATTCCACAGGGGGCAGCCAGCTAACCCAGGGCTCGGCAGCAAACCATATTTGGAGCACCAGGCAGGCTCTTGACAGATCATACCGTAAAAGACATTCTAAGTTACAATCGGCCCTGTAAAGAGCTCCAGAACACAGGCCCCCTTTCCTGTTATTCATGAGATTGCTGTTTCCAGAAAGGTCTGAAGATTCGCTTATCTTCCCAGGCTCAGGCCTACCTAGGAGAGGAAAGAGCCTCCTTTAAACACAGGGTCTCTGCACCCAATCCCCATTAAGACCCTGAAGAAATGGCAGCCCCTCCCTCCTGAAGAATCCTAAGCATGCCCCTGGTCCTCTCTCTGCCTGGCATGTGGCCTGGTCCGGGCTACAAGTCACTGGGGATCATTAGCAGCAGGAGCAAATCCACAAGTTTAAGGAAACCGGTTTTCCTCAACCCATTGTAAAATTACATGCTGTTTCTCTTTTTAACCCCCAACCCCTCGCCTAAAATTGTAAGATATTTAAAGTGCACACCATGGTGATTTGTATGTCCGTGTACCCTGTGAAAGGATGGCCCCTTCATCTAGTTGAAAACCCCAGCATAGGGTTCTTGGAGTCAGTTTGCTAAAAAAAAAAAAAAAAAAATCGAAAGAAGCAAACCATCAAATGTGCCAGAAGCATATCCTCTCCTTCCCCTCCTTGAACGCCTCCTAGATTGGAGGTGGCCAGAGGGGGCTTTGGCGGCTCAGTCCCCTCTCACACTGCCGCCTCCATCTCCCCTGCTGCCTCTATTCTCCCCACCTCGCACCCCCACCCCCACACACCTCTCGGAGGTAGCCATCCTCAGCGTGCAGCCTGGAGGGAAGGAAACTGAGCTAGAGCAACAGGTCCCACCCACAGTCTGAACTTGGAAGGGGAGATGGCTGGACGCCTGGAGGAGCGAAGCGGCGGAGAGGAAGCGTGTGGGAAGGTGGGAGGGAAACGGTGGTGCGTGACCACCGCTCCCACGTCACTCGGGCTCCCACATGGGCTTGTGTATGTGCGCGAGTGGGGGAGGGAGGTCCTTCGCGGGGTCACTCGGGGACTTCCGCGTGGGTTAGGAAGCGTGGAGCCCGCGCTTTGGGGTCTCCGGAGGCTTAGGCGGGGTAACCAGCCCCGCGGAGAGCTTGGGACGCGCCCAGGAAATGCGAGAGTGTCTGGGCGTTAAAATTCACCCCCCTCCCCGCTGCTTTCCAGGGCGCCGCCCCTTCTACAGGGCCGGATCTGCGCGCCCCTAAGACCCCCTGCGCCCCCTTCCTTCGGCCTTTCCCGGGCCTCTCCAACCCCATCCCCACCCGGCCTCCGGCTCGCCTGCGGCCGCGAAAACCGGGAGAGCGGACTGCGCCCCGCCCGGCATCCTCTGGGCATGCTCGGTCGGCGGGACCGGCTCGCCGCCGGGAGGGCGCGTCCTTCCTTCCCGGGGCGGCGGCGCCGATGCCGGCAGGGACCGCGGCCGCGCCCCGCGCGCACACCTTAGCGGGCGGCGGGAGACGGCGGGTCCGGCCGCAGCCCCCGAGCGCCCCCCTACCCCGAGCCTCCCGGCGAGCGGAGGAGGGGCCAGCCGGGGAGGCGGGGAGGCGCGGAGGCGGGAGCCCGAGCCCCGAGCCGCCCGCGGCTCCTTAGAAAGTAGGCTCCCCACCGCCCGGCGGGCGAGGCGGGGCGGGGCGGGGCGGGGCGGGGCGGGGCGGGGCCGGCGGGAGGTGGCCTCCGCCGGGAGAGCGAGGTGCGAATTTAGTGTCCGCCCACCTCCTCCTCCGTCCCCGCCCGCCGGGGATTCTAATTCTCCGGGAAAAGTGTCTGGTTCCCCGGGAATCCTCGGGGCGGGGTGCCGGGGCGCGCCCGGCGCAAGATGGTCCAGACGAAGTCCCCGCGCGCCCCGCGGCCCCTCTCCGGGACAGCGTGCGCGCCGGGGGCCGGGCACCCGCTGCGCCGATTGGCGGATTAAGTTGCCGGAGGAAGTCGGCGGGGTCCGGGAGGCAATGCCGCAGGCGGCTGCCGGCTCCCGCTCCCAGGCCTCGGGCGGAGCGCACCGCCCGCCAGACGGGCGCAGCGCGCGGGGCCGGGGCGGCGGCGGCGGCGGGCGGCGGGCGGCCGGGGCGCGCTGGACCCGGCGGCTCACTCTCTCTGCCTCCTCCCCGCAGGATTACCGAGAGGATGGGATGGATCTAGGCAGTGACGCCGGCAGCAGCAGCAGCAGCGGCGGCGGCAGCAGCAGCAGCAGCAGCAGCAGCCGCGCCAGTTCGCAGTCCAACTCCGCCAAAGTGACCCCGTGCTCCGAGTGCAAATCCTCGTCGTCGCCGGGGGGCAGCCTGGACTTGGTGTCCGCCCTGGAGGACTATGAGGAGCCCTTCCCGGTTTACCAGAAGAAGGTGATTGAGGAGTGGGCGCCGGAGGAGGACGGGGAGGAGGAGGAGGAGGAGGACGACGACGACGACGACGACGAGCGCCACGGACGAGGGTACCGGGATGACCGCTGTCCAGCCCGGGAGCCGCGGGACGTGAGCGCCAGGACCCGCGGCGGCGGCGGCGGCGGCGGGGGCTGCAAAGGAGCCACCACCGCCATGCCGCCCCCCCTGCCCAACGGCAACCTGCACCCGCACGACCCCCAGGACCTCAGGCACAACGGCAACGTGGTGCTGCCCGGCTGGCCCAGCGGCGGCGGCGGCGGCGGCTCTCGCGTCCCCCGCCGGGCGGCCCAGAAGCCCCAGCTGGCGGGGGGCCTGCGCGGCGGCCGGGGCCCGGCGGCGGGGGGCCTCTGCCTGCAGCCCCCGGACGGCGGGACGTGCGCCCCGGAGGAGCCCCCGCTGCCGCCCATGGACTGGGAGGCGCTGGAGAAGCATCTGGCGGGGCTGCAGTTCCGGGAGCAGGAGGTGCGGAGCCAGGGCCCCGGGAGGACCAACTCCACCTCAGTAAGTTGGCCGGGGTGCGTGCCCACGCGCGCACACCCCCCGCGTCCCCAGCCCCGGCGCGCGCGCGCCTGCGGCCCCATTCATCCTTCCCCGAGGCCGGGGGCCGCGCCGGAGAGCCTGCTCCCCCCATTCCCCCCACTGCACCCCGGGGGTACGGCGGCCCAGCCTGCGAGCTGTTTGGGCTGGCTGGCTGGGCGGAGTGGAGGGAGGGGCAGCGCCCGGGAGGAGCAGCGGAAAGTCGCGGCAGTGGAACCGGCGGCGACTCATTTTAATGGAATGACTTAGGGAGACAGAGGTCGTGAGTCACTTGTCTGAAAATAGAGATCCGGGGAGATTGGGGCACCGCGGCCGGTGCCGGCGGGGGTGGTATTGGAAGCCGGGAGAGTCATGGCTTTGTCCACCGCAGTGGGGGGCTCTCCCGGCGTGGCCCCCGAGGTCCCCTCGCCCAGAGGCAGGCTGTCCCCGGGCTCAGGCGCACACACGCGCCTGCCCACGCCTCTGGTCTGGCCGCGCGCGGAGGTTGGTTCCGCCTCGCGTTGAAGCGGAGGCTCCAGTGCTGGCAAGGCTGGCCGCCCCCCCCTCTTCTTAAGGCTCTTCCTTTCTGGAACCCCGGCCTATTGTGGCCCCGGGGAGCCGCCGGGTGGATTGATCTGCTGCTCCGGCTGCGGGCGGCGGGTGCGCCTCTCGGGCCCCTGACTCGGGTGGATTCTCCTGGCTTTCCCCAGGAACCGCTGGCCCTTGCTCACGGGAGGTCACCGCCTCCAAGCTGGAGATCCAGAGGGAGGGGGGCTGGAGCGGGGCAGAGGGAGGGCTGCTGCATCTGTAAGGAGCTCTCTCTGGCAGGTTTGGACTTGTCTCAGCCTCTTTTGTGCCCCTGCGAGGAGAGCAGAGAGACAGGGATGTAAGAGGAAGCCCCGTGCACGGAGCTCTCCCCTCTGCATCACTGCGGGGAGAGGCAGCAACAGTTGTAATTTGAAGTCATTAAGGATGTCCCTAAGTGGGGCCGAAGGGCACCGCGGAAATGAGCTGCTGTCTGTGGGTGGCAGCTGGGTGGCCGTGTGGGAAAAAGTGCTGGCTTGCAGGTGTAATTTCCCGGCTCCGGGGCCCTGGGGCGACTGGAAATTGGGTGCGTGCACTTTGTGACTTCAGGGGTGAGGATGGTAACTGCGTTTCACAGAGAAATTGGCACGGTTTCCATCAGAGAGAGCCCTTAGCTGACAGAGCCCACTGGTGAGTGTCCCCTGAGAAATTACCTATTAAATTAACGCACTCGTTTTAATCCCAGGTTTACCCTGGCCACGAGCAAGTGTGGAATCTTTCTGTGACAGCCAGGGTAGCTCCTTGTACCTTGGCAGAGAAAACAACCTTTTCCTGCTTAGTGCTTGAGGGGGGAAAAAAAAAATCTCATTAAGCTCTCTGGACCTAAACAATGACTGGGAGATAAATAAGTTTCCTTTAGTATTGTGTGACGTTGATACAGTCCAGGAGAAGGTGATAACCGGGTATACACGTGAAGTTAGCATTTGATGGTGACAATGAACTCCATTATTCAAAAGTTATTAGACAACATGTTATTGTGTTATGTACTAAATCTGAAGTATGATTCTCAGCGCCAGCGTCGCACATCTGTCCCCGTGGAACTGGGATCGTGGTCAGAGGAGGCAGCCTGTCCTCTGGGTACTTACAATCTAATGACTTGCTGACAGCTGCCCCTCTGCCAACACACACACACACACACACACACACACACACACACATACCCCTTCTCTTGTTTTTGTGAAGACTTTGTGAATCTTTCCTTCTTGGGCAATCTTGCAAGCCAAAGGTTATGTCCTCACCCAGAGAACAGTTTGCATGTTGGGGTTCCTCTCCTCCTCCCACCCCACTCCCCAACCCTCATGAAAAAAATGTCCCTTCTGGGGACTTTTTCCCAACAAGTCAGGGAGAAATTTGGGTTCCATTGCTTTCAAGGGAGTATGAGTCACAGAAATAAGGGGGAGGGGAGGAGGCCTTTGAGGTTGTTCAGTATTGAAATTGTCCATGTTTTTGTTTGTCGTTGAACAGAATTACTAGCTAATGTTAGTTTAGCATAATGTTTTTCAAAGTATGAATTACCTTTGAAATCACCTTGTCATGTAAGGAAAATGAAGTACAATAGAATGCACAATAATGCCTTGCTCTTGGTTAGCTTGGCTTTTTAAAACTTTCGTTTCCTTTGTATGTATACACTGGGTCACAGTGTAGGATTTCTTTCTTACTATGCATCGCTATTATAACACTGATTTAAATTTTGTTTATTTTTGTTTGGAAGAAGTAGGAAAATTTATAACCACTAGGATGTAAACTTAGAAATAATGAGAGAGTTAGGTAGAAGAGAAAGCCCATCTTGAAGGGGTTGTTCTAATAAGTGATATTTTAGCTACTCTTTAAAAAAGTTGTGTGTAAATGGAACTTCTCTGCATTACTGGGCAGGGGGAGGGGGGTGTACATGAGAAAGGGAGTGTAGGTTTCTTTTCACCTGTGAAGAGAACCACATAAGCTTTGTGCCCACTCTTCTGGAATCAGGTGCCTGGTTCCTTCTCATCATTCCCGACTCTGTTCAACTCTGACCTTCCTGGAGCTGCTGTCCCTGACCACACTCCCCAAAGTAAGGCACTGCACCCCCACTCTGGCACGCCTGGTGGATTTTCTCAGAGCTTATCACTACCTGACATTACCTTATCTAGTTCTGCATCCGAGAACTGGAGTCCATCTGAGTGCAGGGTCTTGCCTGTCTGCAACTGCCTGGGACAGTGGTTCTCAACCTTCCTAAGGCCGCGACCCTTGCATACAGTTCCTCATGTGGTGGTGACCCCCAACCATGAAATTTTGCTACTGTTATGCATCGTGATGTAAATATCTACATTTTCCGATGGTCTTAGGCGACCCCTGTGAAAGGGTCATTCGACCCCCCAAAGGGGTCTCGACCCACAGGTTGAGAACCGTTGGCCTGGGATATAGTATGCTCTGAAAGATCAAGTGGATGAAGGAAGGAATGACTTACCAGGAGATGCGCCACACACCACAGAGCTAACCCACCCCTCTCATTTTACAGTGGAGAAACTGAGGCCCTTGGAGAAATCACTACACGACCCTGGGCCTCTGTTTTCTCGGGTGTGTAAATGCTCACGGGCAACTGCCAGGCAGTTAAGGAGTAAAGAAGGTTACTGGGTGTGGGTGCTTTTGAGGTCAGACTTCGAACAGGGAGGCAAGTTTACGACAAGGGAGTCGGGCTCCCAAAATGGTTGTATTCATCCCAAGTTCTCCTCTCCCTGCCTGCTCTGACCCTGGCGGACTGGCTTGGATAATCCTGAGGGAGAACGGGAGTTTCTCTTCCTCCTGCTTCTCCAGGACCTCAGTTTGTCACAGTGTCACTCCCTGCTAACTCAAGGGGCTTCTGCACACACCGCCAAGTACCCCTGGGGACTGCTTTTCTGAAGTGGCGTTCGGTTTCTCCTCTCTCGGTGATCTTTCCATGCCGTTGCCTCTCTTTCAGGGTCTGTGGTCCTCCAGGTTTAAGCTGTTCTCTCTCTAGAAACTAATATTTTTCTCCAACTTCTCTCTCCTTTGGATCCTTCTTTTTTTAAAATAGCTCAACTCAGGTCGAATTGACATATAATCAACTGCACATATTTGAAGTGTACAATCTGATGAGTTTTGACATAGGTGTACACCTGCGAAACCATCCCTAACATCAGGATAATGAACATATTTCTCACCTCCAAAAGTATCCTTGTGCCCCTTTGTAATTCCGAGTTACCCACCTACTGGTCTCATTTCTATCACTATAGATTAGCCTGCTTTTTCTAAAGTGAATGTAAGTCAGTGGTTCTCAACCTTTCTAATGCCGTGATCCCACAATACGGTTCCTCATGTTGCGGTGACCCCAAACCAAAAAATAATTTTGGTGGCTACTTCAAAACTGTAATTTTGCTACAGTTATGATTTGGAATGTAAATAACTGATATGCATTATGTATTTTCCGATGGCTTTAGGGGACCCTGGTCTTTTGGTCGTTCAACCCCCGTTGGGGTCGCGACCCACAGGTTGAGAACCGCTTATGTAAGTGGAATCATGTAATACACATTCAGTTTTCGTTGGGCTTCTTTCACTCGGCATATAATTGTTTTGTGATTCATCCGTATTACTGTGTATGTTTATAGCTCACTGCTTTTTGTTGTTAGGTAGTGTTCCGTTTTATGGAGAGACCCTATTCCTCGGTTGATGGACATTTGAGTTGTTTCTAGCTTTTGACTATTACAAATAAAAGTGCTTTGAACGTTCACGTACAAGTCTGGGTAGAGACATAGTCTTTCATTTCTTGTGGGTAAATACCTGGGAGTAGAATGGCTGGGTCATATGGTAGGCATGTATCTACCTGTTTAAGAGGTTGCCTGTTTTCCAAAGAAGTTGCACCATTTTACGTTGCCATCGCCGTGATTCTGAATACGGTCACTCTATCCTTGGCTTTCTCTTCCCGTGGTTGCTGTATTCCATCTGGATCCTTGGGCCCTGCAGGACATCGCTTTTCAGCTGAGTGGGGTGATGGCCACCCTCACTCTTAAAACAATGAGCAAGCACCTGGACCATGTCTTACATTCAGCCCAAGTCATTACACCTATTGTTCAAAAAGTAAAGGACTCATTTTTAAGAGTTCTAGTTATAGACCCGACCGACACTGTTTTCATTCCAGTTTTATTATATTTTAGTGCCAGCGACAGGTGCATTTCCCCCTGTTTTTAATGAGAAGATAAGAAAAATTGTAATCGACATGTTAATTGAAAGCATATTCTCCTGATGAAGTTATTTCCAAAGTACTTGAAAATAATGTCTTTTTATTTGTTTGTACTATTAAGTAGTAGCAAACTTTAAATTACCTACATTTCTTCCTAGAATGGTACTAATTACAGGTTATTGTCAATGTATTATTCTGTGAGAATTACAGTCCAGTTATTCCTTCCCCGTCAATGGCACACTAAAGAAGCTTGAATGGCTAAGTATTTGTTTCCTCAGTAACTTGGGCTATATTTAAATTACATGAATTCCCATTTTTATAGACTGAGTTAAGAGGCCTTTATTACTTCTACAGAATATAGTAAAGTTTATAACTTTAATAAGTGATGTGATTCGGCAGCCTGGGACACAGCAGTGAAAGCGTTCTGTGTGGGGTGCGGTTAACACTTATTTCTGTTGGCTAGAGAGCATTACATGACTGGTAAAGTCATTCTGGTTTTTTAACCCTGACCAGAAACCACCAGGCCTAAGGGTATATTGTGTGCTTTGACCTTTTTCCTTAAAAATGTTGAGTGCCATCTTTGCCTGCTTTTCTAATTTACATTGCTTTTGTTTAAGAGCTACAAAAGCTGCTTTCTCCATTCACATGTACTCAAGACTTTAAAGAAATATGATTGGGTTTAAAAAATAGGTTGCAGGTAAACCACAATTCTGGGGCTGTTTGTGTATTGAAGCTACCATCAGATGATTCACCCTATGGTGGAACAGCCTTTGGAAATGTTGTAGTTAGATGCAATGAAATCTTTGCCTACCAATTGGTGTACCCAGAGTGGCCCTTTAAAACATCTGAAGGGAAGTTTTCAGAGTGCAGATCTGAAAAATGGACGTAGGTAGTCTCATCGCATACTCTCTAAGCCCTTCGAACATCTCACCACAGACATCACCTTCCTCCATGATGTCTGGCTCTGCCTGCATTTGTAACTCCCGGGCCTTTGATCTGGCACATCTTCTTCACCCTGGGGAATTCCCAGCCTGAGCCCTTTGCTAAGTTGAAGGTCCAGGCGTTGCTGATACTGTCCACCACAACACCCCGAATTTGCTGCTCCAGGGCCTGCTCTGATGCGGAGCCCCACCTCTTTGGGGAAAGCTGTACCTGATCATTTCAGCCTGAGCTACCTCGTCTGATCGTGTGTTCCACTGTGTACCACCATTTCCTCATACGTAGGTTTTTAGAAGGCTTCCTAGTTTTGAGTATTTTCATGTTCACTATCACACTTGCTCCTCATAACGTCTGGAAATTGAACAAAGCATTTCCATTTTGGAGATGAGAAAACCGAGGCCCAGTGAGGTTCAGGGGTTTGCCTGAAATCTCATGCCTCGCAAGACTTCGGCTAAACCTGTCAACTTCTGGCTCTGGTTCCAGGCTCTTTCAGTGGCATTGTCTTATATTTTTGGCCTCTTACCTACCCTCTTCTCCATAAAGACACAGATCATATTCACTGAGGAATAGACATCTGATGAATACCTGGTTGGTTAACCTATTTTATAACACCCTTAAGTTTTAAATTTTACTAGAAAGTGCTACACTCTGAAATCTCTTATTAATGCTAATAATAGTAATTCTAGGTCCTTTCTTGAAAGCGCATCTGTAACGGTACATTTGCATTTTAAAACAGAAATTTGTTTTTGCTCCTGGACCTTTGCCCCTGAAGACATGAATGGTTTTGTTTTCTTACATTTGAAATTCAGTCCTAAGTGTTTTGACAAAAAGGGCTTTTGCAAATGCTTTTCTTTAGCGGCTTTATTCCCCTTGAGCTGTTAGACAGATACTGCTTTATGACGCTTTATATTGCCAGTGGCTGGGAGATGGTTTTGCACACAACTTCTGTAGAAACTCGAGAGTAAATTATGAAATGGAGCATTTTTAGTAGTAAAGTAATAGGATTTTAAAGGTAGGAAGGATCTGAGAGATCATCTCCTCCAACCCTCCCCACAATCTTCAGAGGAAGAAACGGGTCTGTGAAGGTTAAACATCACCCAGCTTCCTCAGCCCAGGCCTGACCCAGCCTCAGTACTGTTGGCTCACTATTCCCTCTTTTCAGGAGCTTGCTCCTCTTCAGCGAATGCCACATTTCTGAAAATAAGCATTTCAAAACATAATTGGTGGGACAGATCCAGTCTTATTTAAGATTTTCAAATGTAGAAGTGTCTCCTAATTTTTACCACTCGGTAGAAGAGTATTCAGTGTGTTGTTGCTTGTTTTCTTTTTTTTAACCCATGTTGTCCGGCATTTATAAACTTGCTCTCTCCCATTCAGACTCCAGCCCATCACTGTGTGTATTTACACCAAAAGCACAGTGCTCTCCCTGGGATGGCAGATTTTCTTTCAGTCTTTGCTGCTTTCCCACCTGTAAACCACTTTTCCTGGCCGTGCATCCTGCTTTCTAGCTCCGGGCAACCCGTAGTCCTCTCCTGACACGGGACCCAGGGATGACCAGTGACTGGCTCTTAAGAACTTGGCAAGGAGCCACCTGAATTGAAGGAGGCAGACAAGGCAGCAGCGAGGGTTCAGGTACCTCTCTGCATATCACTTCCATTTACAAAGTCTGTCCATTGCCTGTCAGGGCCAGGCGGGGTGTTGATAAGAGGAGGAAAGATCTCCATGTTGTTCACCCTGAAGTGGAAACATAGCTAGACAGAATTGCAAGTGAATGTTGTATTATAAGCCCCCCAGAAGGGAAACTAACAAAACCAAGAAGACGAGAAAGATGAGAAAGGTATTTGTAGAGTTCAGAAACAGTCTCTCTCAGAACCCCTGGCTTCATCAGTATCTGGGTGAGGACAAGGAGCAGAGAAGGGGCGTCAGGAAAGGGAGATGCTTTGGGTTGTTATGCTCCCTGAGTGATGTTTCTGAGTTTCCCAGGTGAAACTGCAGAGCTAGGTCATCGCTGGTTCTTCTGGTCCTGCCCAGGACAGCTGTAGGTATCACGCTCCTCATCAGATCTGTGAGGGTCCTCCTTGTTTCTGATGCGCATCCATTTGTTTCCTTTGTTTTGTTCCGAGCTACTCTGGTGATTAATGTTGTTATTTCCCTTAAATATTTGTTCAAGAATTATGCCAAGCATGTTCTGTTGCAACCTTTATCACTTGCCTTTCTCTGTTTCTATTCATGCATAAACTCAACCTAATTTTATTCTCGCCACCGGACCTATTTTTCAGTATTTGTGGTGTGATTTTAGGCTCTTCCCGTGTTTTCCTCCTTCTGTAGCATTTTTCTATATAACTCCAAAGGTAGTGGTTTAGGTGAGGAAATTCTCAGGTAATGGGAATGAACTTGATTAGTGTTTGTTCGGCCTCAGGATGATGCTTTCTGAAAGTACTCGTACAATATTTTTAGTTATGTCTAACTGACGTGAGGTTGCATTAAAATAAAGCTTACTGGAAGCTAAAAGAGTGACCTGTTTTCTTTAGTCTGGTTTGTATATCTGATTTCCTAATAATTGCCACTTGTATCTGTTCATTTTACAGATACCCCTACAGCTCCCCCCAAATATTTTATATTTATTTTACTTGAATGTCCCCTTTTTTTGGTCTATTCATCATCGGCAATATCATGTTCTTTTTCCCCCCTTCCATTTCATAGTCTCTCCTTAGTATTTATGGTTCATGAAAGTGGTTGTGAATCTTTCTTCCTCGGAATATTCACATAGTATACCGAAAAAAGAAAAAGCTTTCATTTTTATGGGTTACAAGAAGCAGTGCATTAGTGGGCAGCTGATTTCTTCGAATTCATCAATTCCAGAGGGTTTTATTGTCCATGTCCTAATAGAGATGATTGATCCTTCAGAACTCTTCCTTGAAGAAATCCATGTCTGAGTTATTCATGGACTTGTGTGTGTTTTTAAGTCTTACTAAAAGCTTCTAACAAGAAAGTGTGCGTGGGTTGGGCTTTTGCAGGCGATGCTCTGTTTGGCAGGTGGAGAAGCTGGTTTTCAGGGTGTGTGAGAGAGGGCAGTGGACAGAGCACAGCCCCCCAGCCCCCCAGCCAGGCCACCAGCCAGCCCATTGCCTGTCAGCACCTCCCAGGCCCACTCCCAGATCCTGTTGTTAGCCCCTCAGAAGCACACACCTATTGCTTTCTACTCTAGGATGCTCCTGGCTGCCTCAGTTTCCCCTTCTACTCCTATGCAGGTTTACCTTTGTGCACAGAGAACCAATCCAAAGTCCGTAAGAAAGTGACTCATTAGTATCGGGTACCTCTAGTGGCGAAGGCTCCTTGCCCGGCTGCCTCATGAACCCTGTGGAGAGAGAGAGAGAGAGAGAGAGAGAGAGAGAGAGAGAGAGAGAGAGAGCGCACGCTGAGGACAGGCACTCTCCCTGGCCAGCTGACTGTGGCCAGAGTCCGCTTGCTCACAAGCAGGTTGTGGGCATGCCCAGAACTAAACAACAGGTAAGTTGTGGCAGCTACTCATCCAGTGTAACTTGATTCTTGCTTCCTTCCTGGTTTGCCATATAGGGAAAGAAACTCTGCTGTCTAAAACAGTTTAAAGGGAATGAGGTAATTTCCTCATCATTCCTAAGATCTTCAGCCGTGTTATAAATTTAGATCTGAGGTTAGAGCATTGAAACATAAAAACAAAACCAATAAAGCTGCTGTGTTATGAAATGCTATAGCATTATTAAGGTCAAGTCCAGCAGCATAATAACTTGTAGCCCCTATTCCCCTCCAGAAAAAAGATTAGAATTAAACTTATTTCCAAAATAAGAAGGACCTGGCCCTGTGGGAACCTGGCACAGTGTCTTAGAAAAGAACTCAAAGGCTGATCTCCACTCCTATAAAAAGAACATGTTTTCAAATAGTTTCAAAACCCATTGAGCCTTCTGTTTTTCTCCTCATGGCACCAGGAGCTAAAAATTATGCCACTTATGAAAATTACAATTTTTTTTCTTTGTGAATGCCACACGATTTGGGGTCCATGTTGACCTCATCTGACATTGTATTATGAGCGCTTGCATCTTAAGTGCTCTGTCCTTTTTTGTTTCCACTCTAAAATTCGTTCTGTGAGGAGTAAGAGAGAAGACCACTGGGATTTTATTTTTAAATACTTAAGTTATGTAACCAGTGATCTCCTGTTAAAGTAGTTATCCAGCCTACCATGGCTCCACAGTCTGACCCACATAGCCCTTAAAGTAAGATCTCATTCTAGAAGAACAACGGTAGGCTGCAGCAATTTGAAAACTTTTTCAATACCTACTCTACTGTGGTATGGCGGTTTCAGTATTAGATTTATTGTTCTTGGGTTTTGTATGGAAATGCTCAGCAAAGTAAATATACCATTGTGGTGCTTGTACTAACACATGAGTAAGACCCCAGGGCACTGGAAGTATTTCCATTTCAGTTAAAACTCTCTTTTACTGGTAAACAGTAGCCTCGGGAATCAGAATATTAGAGCTGAATCAGAATATGAGGCCGGTGGGAGGAAGACTGTGGGAACCTGGAGGATGGGTCCCAGGGATGAAGGGATGTTTTTCCATCTCGCCATGTCAGAATATCATCACAGCCCTCTGCTGTGTCGAGAGAAGCACAAGACCCAGGCCAGGATTTGCTGAGAAATATCTTCAGTATGAAATTTTGGCAAGTAACTTTAAAGAAACACATTACTTGGGGGCTAACAAACAAATCTGGGGTGCAAAACATGACCTCTGGGCTCCCCGTTTCTCATCCCACACCGAACCCAATCTACTCATTTTACAGAGGAGAACACTGAGTCCCAAAGAGGTTAAATGACTTCGTTGAAGTGGGGGTGAGAGGAGGTGGAGCCAGGTGTGGGTGGCTGGCTGAGATTTAGAAATGAGAGATGATAGGGAAGAAAACTTCTGAAGGAGTGTTCATATACATTTACTGACACCAGAGTAGCTTCCTCCCTCCTTTCAAGTGCTTAAAATAATTTGAAACAATAACATCCAGGGAGAAAAGTAAGCACTGCCTTATACAACGTACTCTTATTTCACTTAATTCTTATTTACATCCCATTTCTCCGAATTTACTTGTCCCATCTTCAAAGCAATTCAAAAATTGAGTTGTTATTTGGATTCAAAGAAATGTCTCAACACTTGTTTTTCATTACTTAAGAATGATGAAAAGAAACGGGTCATCTTAATCATAAACACATACACATGAGCACTGTATGATGTGTGGCCTCAATTCTGTTATATGCTGGAAACTCACCTGGGAACATTTTACTTCCAAAGGGAGATGCGGGGGGGGGGGAGGGTTGAGTTTGATAAAATTTCTTATTATATGGCATCCAATGAAACTTCAATATTGCTGAATTATATTGAGATTTTATTTAATTGCTGCTGTTATTACATTAATGTTGAGTGGGCCTGTTGAACGTATAGAGGTTGGGAAGTTATATTTTTTTCCTCTTGCAAATTACTGACCCTAAGTACAAAGTCAGCATCGAGTTCAAACAAAGGAAACAAGTTTGGTGTGCTTTTTTTTTTTTTTTTTTTTTTAAAAAAAAAAAAAATAGGGAACATTATTTACTTTTAAAAAACACTTTGTTTTAGAATAACTTCAGATTTATCCAAAAATTGCAAACACATTACAGAGTTTCCAAATATCATTTACCAGCTTCACCTAATGTTAACATCTCTTCTAACTGTGGTACATTTGTCAAAACCAAGAAGTGAATATGGGCACAATGCTAGTAACATTACCTAAACTACATGCTTTATTTGGATTTACGTTAGCTTTTAAAATTAAGATGGTTGTATTAAAACTATAGGCAATAAGGAATGTATCCTCCGAGACTGTGGCTTGAAGAGGAAGGGGAGGGTTTCTCTGTATTCTCTCTCACGTCCCCACAATGTCATGTAAGCAAACTTTACATGTAAGCAAAATTTCTACCAGCAAGTTTGCTTTATAAATACATTTGCATTTTGAAGACTAGTCTCCTTGCCCCTCTTCAGTCGGACTGCATCCCTCGGTCCCTTCTATGTGGAAAGTGCAGCTGCCTCTGTGGGGAAAGCGATTAAAAGAAGGGGCAGAGGAGCCTGGGCCTGTGTGGCTCAGTGGTTGAGTGTTGTCCCATATACTGAGAGGTCACCCGTTGGATTCCTGGTCAGGGCACATGCCCTGGTTGTGGACTTGATCTCCAGGAGGGGGTGTACAGGAGGGAGCCAGTGAATTGTTTCTCTCGTCTCATTGATATTTCTCCCTCTCCCTTCCTCTCTCTCTAAAAATAATAAAAAACTATATATACATACATATATATATATATATATATATATATATGTATATATATATAAATTTTTTGTTTTAAATAAAGGGGAAGGAAAGAGCAAGGCTAAAAGGAGGATACAACTCCTCTGCGAGGAAGACTGGAGTGAGGGGCTACATTATGAACCCCCAACTATAGAAATAAACTACACGTTCGCCCACTCTCTGTTTTCATGAACAGCCACAAGTTGTCACCAGCCTTTGGAATGTTGTTTGTTTGTTTTTTTAAAAATATTTTTTATTTTATAGAGGAAAGGAGAGGGAGGGAGAGAGAGAGAAACATCAATGATGAGAGATAATCATTGATTGGCTGCCTTCTGCACACCCTCTACTGGGGATTGAGCCTGCAACCCAGCCATGTGTCCTTGACCAGAATCAAACCCTGGACCCTTCAGTCCACAGGCCGACGCTCTATCCATTGAGCCAAACCAGCTAGGGTTGTAGTTTTTTAACTAAGAAGTTTACTTCTTTCAAGTTAGTTTTCTGGTGGGATTACAAAGGCTCTGAGTGTATGGTATGAAAATTGCTACAGAAGGGAGTCATTTCTAGTTGACTACAGAGAGCTGTCCGTGACCTGAGGGACAGGTGACTCGGTTGGAGCATCATCCATCGTCCCCTACCCCAGAAGGTTGCAGTTTGATCCTGGGTCAGGGTGGGTGCTGCAGACCAACCAATGGATCTCTCTCTCTCTCTTTCTCTCTCTCTCTCTCTCTCTCTCTCTCTCTCTCTCTCTCCCTCTCTTCCTCCCTCCCTCCCTCCCTTCCTCTCTCCCTCTTTCTAAGATCAATAAATATATCCTCAGGTGAGGGTTTTTATAAAAAGAGTGCTAAGTCATAAGGGGCACATTTGGGACATTTCATGGATTAGAAATTCTGAGGAAGGAGGTTTGAGGTTCTTACAGGAGAGGGGAAGGTCCTGGCATATCAGGACCTTCACTCTTTGTTGATTGGTTGAGTGACCCAAATTTGAAAAATTCAACTACTAATGGACACCAGGGACAGTTTTGTCGGCAATGGGAGGATCTCTCTGTGACTCCATGAATTCTCGGTGAATTTCCCAGCTACTCATCTCTGCCTTTGTGTGTGGCCTGGTTTGGCTGGCAGGATCAGTGATTTCCTCCTAAGGCTGGTTAGAATTTCCCAGAATTTGCTCACTAATTACATGTTCAATGTATTGTGAATTATGATACTACTATCTAAATACTTCTTTCAGCAGAACTCCTATCATCATATTGAAAACTGTGCTTTCTTGACCAAAATGTTTTTTAAAAATATATGTTTGTTGATTTCAGAGAGGAAGGGAGAGGGACAAAGAGATAGAAATATCAGTGGTGAGAATCATTGATCGGCTGCCTCCTGTATGCCCCCTACTGGGGATCAAGCTTACAACCTGGGCATGTGCCCTGACTGGGAATCGAACCATGACCTCCTGGTTCCTAGGTTTATGCCCAGCCACTGAGCCATACCAGTTGGGCTAGATCAAATTATTTTAAATAGCTGCTTCCATGTATGTAGTTTCTGGGTATTCCTTGGAGGCTGTGCTCAAGGACAGGACACATGGGCATCACTGACCTCTGAACTCTTAGGTTCTTCCTTCTCTGCTGAGTGCCCATGGGTTTTGCACCCAGTGTAAGTTACCTTCTTGATGACTCCAGGTTCCTCTTAGGGCATTACCTTTCCTGCTGGGTGTGATTTGGGTGGGCGGGTAATTATAAGTGGCTGATTTGCATTCTGGGAATCTCAGCTCTGTCTCTGCCAAGGCTAGAGAGCCTCCCTCACCTCCCCCTCTGCTCCCTTTTCTTCTCCCCCCCCCCGCCCCGCCCCTGTCCTTCCCAGGACTTGGAGTCTAGAGCACTCACTGCAAGGCCCAGGAGCAGGTGGCGGCCTTTCAGAACTCTGTGTTCCAAACGCCAAGGTTTCCCCTTGTTTCCAGTTGCTGCTCCATGTTCATCTCCGGTTGATTCTGTGAATTTAAAACCAGTGTTGGTTTTATTGCTTTCAAATCAGGAACCCTAACTGTTAACATCAGGCATTCTCTTGACTTATGACTCAAGTTCAAGTGACAGTTGCGGGGCCCATCTCACTATCAATAGAAGTCTGAGGTTTTTTTGCATCTTTCACAGAATCATTGAATATCACAGGTGGGATGGACCCTAGAGCTCCTCTACCAGTCCCTTTCCTTCTACAGGAAGGGAGTAAGCCTGCACAGAGGAAGAGCCTCAAGGTGTCATAGGTGGAACATCCACTCTGACATCCTATGGGAGACCTCGTGCCCATCTGCCCAGTCATCTTGTCTCTACAGCCTCGCTCTCTCCCCGCCCCTGTAGCCCTGGTACCCACTTATAGGGTGACTGGGCAGAACTAAGAGTGGCATCAGTGACCTTGAAAAGGGATCAAAGCTAACGGAACCACATAGGGATCCAGCCTGGGGCGGGTGGCATTAATACCAAGAGGGCAAACACTGAGCTGAAATCTCAGCTTTTAGACACAGTCACGGGTTACCCCAGTGCCCTCTGATGACAATCCAGATGTGCCCTCTCATTTCAGCTGAGACTTTGTCTCAGAAAGTGGTGCTTATCAGCTTTCGGGAATCTGACAGACCTAGCCCAGAAAAGTAGTACTAACTTTCTCATGATTATTGGGGGAAAAGGCACTAGTGTTATGGGTGAATCTTGCATGTGTGCTTGTGTGTGTGTGTGTGTGTGTGTGTGGATTTCAGAGAGGAAGGGAGCGGGAGAGAGAGAGAGAGAAACATCAGTGATGAGAGAGAATCATGGATCAGCTGCCTCCTGCACACCCCCTACTGGGGATGGAGCACCTGGAATCAAACTGCCACCTCCTGGTTCATAGGTCGATGCTCAACCACTGAGCCATGCCGGCCGGACTGAATCTTGGTAGGGTTTTTTTGTTGTTGTTTGTTTGTTTTAATATATTTTATAGAACTTTCACAGAGAGGAAGGGAGAGGGATAGAAAGCTAGAAACATCAATGAGAGACATGGATCAGCCGCCTCCTGCACGCCCCCCACTGGGGATGTGCCTGCAACCAAGGTGTACATGCCCCTGACCGGAATCGAACCTGGGACCCTTCAGTCCACAGGCCGACGCTCTATCCACTGAGCCAAACTGGTTTCGGCTGAATCTTGGTGTTTTTAATGTGAATTAAAGATTGCCTTCCAACCCATTCCTAATTCTGGAGAAACTGTGTTACTCTGTAGGCTACGTGTTGTGCATCTCTGAGTTTCTAAAGGGTAAAGTTTCTGAATTCACTTTTGAGGAAGAGCCGTCTTGGTAAATTGCTTACGTGAATGAAGCTTTTCAGCAACATCACCAAAGTCCACAAAGTGATGTCTGCCAAGGATTTCCTGAATGAAAGTCATCCTTTTTCTTCACAGCTCTGTTGAGTCTGCAAATATGTATTGAGTGCCTGCTGCATGAGGGAGAGGGATGAGCAGAGGCTCAAGTGGGGCTTCTCGTGTCCCAGAGCCTCCTGCCTTCAGGGAGCTTTCCACCAAGTGCAAGAGCGGATGGAAGGCCCACGAGCACACATGCACAGGTGCTGCTGAGGGGCCATGATGCTGTGAGAACTAAACCTGTTTTCATGATTATAACAATAGCCGTTACTTACTGAGGGCCTGCTTTCCCCTGACAGGGCCTAGCGCGCACAGTGGGTGAGGTGGATGCTCTTACTCCCCTTTCACAGATGAGGAAACTGAAACTCATGGTGGGATCACAGACAGAGTGCTTTCCACTTTCAGTTAGAAACTACTGCCCCAAATACTTGGAATTTAGCTCCGGACTCTTCACACAATCCCTGCTTATCTTTGCTAATATCTGTGGCCATGTCTGAATATCTGTAATCTCTTGATGTGTAATATCCACGTATACCCCATGCAGTTCTATTGGAGAATTTTTGGTAAATGGAAACTTTAGTTATTAGAAACTCACTTAAGCATAACTATATGGCTTTAATTTTTCCCTCTGCTTCGAAGGTCCCACCACCACCACTTCTGTGCTTGCTTCTAATAGTCAAACCCGTTCAGTCTCTTAAGGCTGCGTCAGAACTTGCCTTACAAAATTTATTTTATTTTATTTTTTTATACTTTATTGATTTTTTACAGAGAGGAAGGGAGAGGGCTAAAGAGTTAGAAACATCGATGAGAGAGAAACATCAATCAGCTGCCTCCTGCACACCCCCTATTGGGAATGTGCCCACAACCAAGGTACATGCCCTTGACCGGAATTGAACCTGGGACCCTTCAGTCCACGGGGCAACATTCTGTCCACTGAGCCAAATCGGTTAGTTCCAAAAATTTTTTAAATTAAAATAATAAAATGTGCAAACTTTTATCAGTGATGCTAATTTTCATTGGTTTTAACAAAAAGTACATATTTATCATTTCTACGTGTATTTTTTCTTTGTTTTTTTAATATATTTTTATTGATTATTTATAGAGAGGAAGGGAGAGAGATGGAGTTAGAAACATCGATGAGAGAGAAACATCGATCAGCTGCCTCCTGCACACCCCCTACTGGGGATGTGCCTGCAACCAAGGTACATGCCCTGGACCAGAATTGAACCTGGGACTTTTCAGTCCGTAGGTCAATGCTCTATCCACTGAGCCAAACCGGTTTTGGCATGTATTTATTCTTTTATTCAATAAACATTTATTGAGAACCTAAAAAAAAAAAAAAAACTCGCCCTACTTGAAGGGGTCCTAATGATCCTCTGGTTGAGTGGAGGCACAGAGATGAAATCGTACATTCACTCTCTCTTGACACCCCATTTCCTTGCACCCAGAGGATCAGACTACTGTGGACAATGGCACCTTTTCGGGGGAAGAAACTATTTGAATTCAGCAGTGAATCCATGTTAAACTTCTCAGGTCCCAGAAAGGAATCCCTGGACATATGCTAGATTTTGATGGGTCTGAAAATGACAATAAAATATAAATTTTTAAAAACCTTTCAGTGTCTGGATTCTGTGAAGCTGTTTCCCATTGAAGGGAAATGCTCTGGAGAGGCACTATAAATGCCATTTTTAAGTTAATCATGTTTACCTGGGAGGGGAGAAAAGGACAATTTGTTCTTTGAAGACTAAAATAACAGTACTTTCGGTTAATTTTCATTTTATTTATTATACTGCAACGGCCCTTGGACAGAGCTGGCAGTTATTTTGTCAATTGTTCTCTTGCCATTTTATGCCTGTTTGCTTCCTCAGTTACATGACCACTTGATTCTCAAAAAATTGTTCCAAACAAAATGACAAGCTTGTATTTTGAACAGGTGCATTTAACCTGAAATGATTCAATTCACACTATGATGCTTTGAAATTAGGATTTCTCTACTGAACTCAATTTCCATGGACTCCTATTAAAAACAAACAAGCAAAAGTACTCATGTAATATATGCACATTGTAGAAATGCAGATAAATAAAAAGGAAAACATTCATCATACTTTGCTGTCTATCCTCTTAGACTTTCTCTACATGATTTTTATCTGCCTCCACTCAACCAGAGGATCGTTTATTTATATAAACACTTGTTCACCCTAATTATACCGTTTTGTAGTCTCCATTTAAGATTTTTTAAACATTTAAATGGGGAATATCTTTCCATGTCAGGTATTTCAGCAACATTAATGTGTGCCCTGTATTTCATTGAATGGATTTACCATAATTTGTTTATCCTATTCTTTTAGTATTGGCCAAAGTAGTCTAACTGAAACTGTACATTTTTATTTTTCTTAGAAGAAATTTACAAATGTGTATGGTCAAAGGGTGTATTGTCATCATGGTGGCCACAACGTTTGCCAGCAGTTTTTCACAGTGCAGTTGCCATGCTTACCGCCACTGTCATTGTGATAGGCAAAACATGGTCTGTTTAAAATTTTCCTTATTAATACCGTGTTTTGTGAATTACTTCCACGGAGATGCTTGTCTTGTTTCTTGCTAATTTGTAAGAATTTTTAATAGGTTACTCTTCAGTCGTGTATTTTGGAGGTAAAGTCCCCAGTTTGTCGTTTGCCTGCTAGTGGTACATTTTTTGACATAAATAAAAACACTATTTTTATGTAAACGTCAAAAAATTTCTCAGGCTTCAGGAACTTCCTGAGTATTTTGGTTTAAGGGAGTTGGGAAGTTGTGAGTTTTCCTGATGGGGTCTCCTGGATGCCTTAGGCTGGGAATATGTTAACACAGAGGCCTACCCCCACCTTTTCCCTACTGAGCTATTGGGGCTTTACCTGAAGCCTTAAAGCACTAACCCAGGATGGGGCGCAGATGTTGAAAAGCCAGGTGCTGACAGGATGGGGGCAGAAATCCAGGCACGCCAATGCCAGCCACTTGAGTACCCTTTCGGGCTTCCTTTCGGAATCCCCTACACCCCTCAGACAAGTCCAAGGAGGTTAGAGCAACGCCTTCCTTCCCCCATCCCTCTAGGTGATGACTGGACCAGAGGCCTAGATTAGAAGCCAGAAAGGGTAATTACTCTGTCATTGCAGGACCGATGACAGGACCGAGCTGAGGTAAAGGGTAATTCTCTCCTCTACCCACCCACAATGAAAAGCTGTTGAATGTCAAATACAGTTTACAGCTTGGGAGTGAGTAATGTTTCCTGCCACACGTCATCCAGCTGAGCAAAAGTCCACACCTGCTCATCTGGATGTTGGTCAGTGTAAGGAACGAGAGAGAAGAACCACGTGCCTTTGTACTATAGGCGTTTTCAGTGCTTCCTACTCTGACTTGCTTTCCAGCCTCAAGTTCACCGCAGTCTTCCTTTCATCTTGACACGGTAAGTCCTGCCAGCCCCTTTCCTATGGAACGCTGCAGATCTTGTTAAAACCGTGAGACCATCTCCAGCTCAGGTGATCAGCTTGGTAGGAGAGCCATTTGCTACTTGAGAAACGCAAACCGTTTTCGTTGGGTTGGAGCCTAAGGACTCCCTGTCTGGTGGGTGTCTCCCATCAGTTCCTAACTGTTTTCTTATATATATATTTCTTGATTTTAGAGATGAAGGGAGAAAGATAGAAACATCAGTAGTGAGAGAGAATCATTGATTAGCTGCTTCCTGCACATCCCACATTGGCGATCAAGCCTGCAACCCAGGCATGTACCCTGAGCAGGAATCTAATCAAGATCTCCTGGCTCATTGAGCCACCCATGCCGACTTGGTAACTGCTCCTTTCTTTTGACTGATGGGTGGGTTGGAGAAATTCCTTACAAATCTCTTAACAACAACAAAACTTCGAAGTAAATGTTTTTGAAACAGTCAAAACACCAACTGGAATTTTCTCCTTAGTATGGCTGCTTTGCTATGTAACCTAGAGAGTAACTAGGGCTGGAGATTATGAAATAGACAAGGTGTTTTTTCTCTAAACACCCTTCTCCATTTTGTTTTTAAAAAGGGGGGCATTAGGGTGAACCCAAAGGTTTATAATAGTTTAAAAAAATTTTAGTGATGTATTACTCCTTTTTTATACCTATCAATAACAGTGCATTTAAAATGCTATGTCAGCCAAAACTGGTTTGGCTTGTGTGGATAGAGCATCGGCCTACAGACTGAAAGGTCCCAGGTTCCATTCCAGTCAAGGGCATGTTACCTTAGTTGCGGGCACATCCCCAGTAGGGGGCGTGCAGGAGGCAGCTTGATTGATGTCTCTCTCTGTCATTGATGTTTCTAACTCTCTATCCCTCTCCCTTCTTCTCTGTAAAAAATCAATAAAATATATTTTAAAAAATAAAAAATAATAAAATGCTATGTCAGAACACTTGTGTAACCTCTCAATTTTATAGCTTTTCTTAAAAAACATAAGTGTGCTTACATGAATGTCATGAAAGCTTTTCCCTTTGTAAGCCATGTTCTCGGGGTATGGAATGTTTCCTGCTCCCTACATGACTGCACCGTGATTAAATATTGACAGAGAGCCAGGAGCTGACAGCCAGCGGCCTCACCCCGGTAAATGCTGAGGTGTAAGGCAGAATGTAAATACAGCGCCATCCCCTCAGGGCCACGGTTTTTTGTTGGGAAGTGGGAATGCACAGGTCCTGAGTTGTCCATGAGCTGTCAGATTTGAGGGCTACAAATAGAAGAATGCAATTTGAAACAGGAATTTCTTAAAAGGCAGCCCAACTCTGTTGGAAGAAAACATATATTTCCCCAACCTATCTGAATACTAAAGAGGATGCGAGGGAGAAGCCCTAACAGGACATCCAGGGGACCCACTCCGGCTGCTGCTTCCATCGACACAAGAGCCATCGGTCCCTGGACCGTGTCACCTCTCGCAGACAGTGGTTTATGTGAAACTAACTGGTTGACATCATCAGATTCGTTTCTGTGATACTCACGTGCTTGGGAAGTTTCAATGCATCTTCTATAGTTTTGTTGAATGTGTACTTTTTGTTGTTGTTTTAAACAGTCTGACCCTTTAAAATGCATAACTCGCCCAGCCATCGTGGCTCAGTGGTTGAGCATCGACCTATGAGCCAGGAGGTCACTGTTCAATTCCTGGTCAGGGTTGAGGGCTCCATCCCCAATGTGGGGGTGTGCAGGAGACAGCTGATCAGTGATTCTCATCATTGATGTTTCCATCTCTCCCTCTCCTTTCCTTTCTAAAACCAATAAAAATATAAAAAGTAAATAAAATACAATACG
>JAAGEH010002357.1:0-92836 GCA_011751065.1 Lasiurus cinereus | reverse complement strand
AATGTGGAGGAGATAAGAGTAGAAGGAGGGGTGGGAGCCGGATGGAGGGGAGTTATGGGGGGGAAAAATGAGAAACAAATGTAATAATCTGAATAATAAAGATTTAATTAAAAAAAAAAGAAAATCAAGAAAACATAAGACGAAAGAAAAAGCATAAGACTTTGAATGAAAATGAAAGGCAAAATGAATAAGCCTAGCTAAACTTCACATTTGGTAAGATAATATATGGCAAACGTAGATAAGATTCTCTGAGCTAGTTCTTCATTAATTTGCTCTATTTTTCTATTTCATCTCTCTAGCATTTACCTATTACAAAGCAGCACCAGGAAATCATAGAATTCTAGTGAAACTCATTTTTAAAAAATAGAAATTGCTCTGGCAGGTTTTGCTCAGTGACTAAAGCATTGGCCTGTGAACTGAAGGATCCCAGGTTTGATTCCAGTCAAAGGCACATGTCCAGGTTGTAGGCTTGATCCCCAGTTGGGAGCGTGCAGGAGGTAGCCGATCAATGATTCTTTTTCATCATTGATGTTTCTATCTCTCTCTCTCTCCCTCTCCCTTCCTCTCTGAAATAAACAAAAATTAAAAATCTATATATATAAAAGCCTAAGTGACCACAATTACCAGAACAACCGGTCACTTTGACACACACTAACCACCAGGGGTCAGATGCTTAAAGCAGGAGCTGACCCTGGTGGTCAGTGTGCTCCCACAGTCAGCCTACCCTGGCTCGCCAACTTGCCATGGTCCCTCCCCCTGGTTGGCAGGCCCCCAAATTGAGACAGGAACTAGGTGTGGGTGACAGCAGACAGAACCCCTCTCCTAGGGGATTCGAGGGCTGGCTCCCTCCTTAGGGCCGTCAGCCAACTTCCTATAGTCCATCCCTCTCCCTGGCCAGCAGGACCCAATCAGCCCATTGTGGTGGTGGTGTGGTGGCGAGGGAAAGAGGAAGGGGAGAGGCAGGGAACCACGTGATGGCGGGGTGCTGACAATGATAGCATCGATGTCCAGTGTCCATTCCTTCTGTGCCTGGCCTGGCAACTGTCACCTCCTTTCTGGCCTGGCCCTGATTGGCCTGGCCCTGACTAGCCCTGATTGCAAGCCAGGCCTAAGGACCCCACCCATGCATGATTTCATGCACCGGACCCCTAGTAAAGAAATAAAATAAAGTAAAAATAGAAAGAAAAAGTTCCAGAATTATCCATAGGATTCTAACCCCTAAACACCAAAAGAGACATAATGCAGGTCATAGCCAAAACAAAAAATGGGAGCCCACCCTGACTGGTGCTCAGTGGTTAAAGTGTTGGCCCTTGTACCAAAGGGTCATTGGGTTCAATTCCCTGTCAACAGCCTAAAGTGGAAATAACCATCAACTGATAAATGGGTAAACAAATTATAATATATACATACTACAGACTACTATCTAGTAATTAAAAAAAGAAAATGTTAATACATGAAACAATATGGATGAATCTCAAAAACATGATAAGTGAAAGAAGTCAAACAAAAGATTGCATACTATATGTGTTACTCCATCTATGAGAAATTCTAAAAAAAAAATACAGAAAGCAGGTCAGTGGCTGTCTGTGGGAGGGAATCTACTGGAAAGAGGCATGAGAATACTTCTTAGGGTGCTAGAACTATATCTTTGTTATTGTGACTACATAACTGTAAACAATTACAAAATTTAATCTGTCTCTATACTTAAAGTGGGAGAATTTGTGTGTGTGTAAATTATACCCCAATAAATAAAAAACCAAAACAAAGAAAAGATCATTTATAAAATTTTGGGGTTAAAACTAACTTGTTTTCATTTCTGTATATCTCTTTTAAATTTTTGTTTGTATTCATACAGATTTTATGTAGCTATAATTATAGAATATATGTAAGTTTATATTTTAGAAACTTTTATATACAAATAATTTTACATATTTCTAAATAGTATTCATCACTATAATTTAAAATAGTTATACATAATTGTCTAAAGTCCAGAACCATTTCCCCTACTGTTAGGTGAACTACCAAGTTTTAAAGCAGATGATTCCTCCTCAATATTTGGGTGCCATCAAGTGGACAAACTGTGTAATGTAGCTGAGATTGAGTAAACTTTCATTATGCATTTTATAAATTAAAAAAGAAAACACCTGTTTAAAACTTTTAATTTGAATTAATTTTTAAAATGAAATCAATTTTAAAAAATGAAAACAGATAATTTTATAAATGTACTAGACCATGATCCTCACTATTTCTTTAAGGAACTTAACTTTCAAATTTGAATCTAAGGAAATCAGTTCAGGAAAAGAACTGCCTGTTGAAATCAAGTTCTTTACAAATTAAGACCATGAGTATAAATAACAGTCTATTTAAGCCCCCAACCAAAAATAATTTAGGCACCTCCAAATGTAAATAGCCTTTGCTGTTTGCCAACCAGGTGACTTCCAACACAACAATAAGCCCTTTCAGGAGGCACAATGAAACCAGGAATGAAAATGTGCTGAAGAATGTCTGGAAGGCAGAGAAAGACAGCAGGAAACTCATTCCCATTTGGACAAAGACTTGCACATTCTCTTTATGAGTCACCAGTATTTTTCCCCACAGACCTTGGCCTCTCCAGTTCAACCTTTTCTTATTGCATTGACAGTAACTGGCTAGAGCCACAAAAAGAATGATTATTTCAAAAAAGTGTTTGGTCCCTACCAGGGTCAGCAAAAGAATGACTTTTTCAAAAGAATGCCTTTGAATGACACTGAGCCACTGCCTGCCACCAAGTAGTGAGATGAATGTCCTACTCTGCCTCTAACCAGCACTCTTTCCAATTATTTTTTCTAGCACTCTTTAACCCTCTCCATCTTGCTGCCACTTCCATAACATTAAAAAGAAACAGCTAGAAAAGGAAAGAAAAACTCTAGGAGTGCCTCACCAAAGAACTCTTAAAGAATGGCCTGACTCCATACAGTGAGAAACAAATGAGAGAAAAAACATAGCTCACAGAAACAGAACCATGCTTTTATTGTGGTCAATTATAGAGCTTGTCTTCTATTTGCTGAAATGTTTACTTGCTTGTTTGTTTTAATTTTAATTATATTTCTTAATAGAAAATGCATTCATTTAATAAAAATTCAAAAGGTACGGAAGAATCTATAGACATAAAAGCCTAAGCAACCATTATGACAGAACGACCAGAATGACCAGCTGGTAGTTGTGATGTGCACTGACCCAGATCTTGCTGCTGGGGCCCTGACAGCCCCAAATCTGGTTCACCCGCACCCCAGGACCCAGATAGGAGGGAGGAGGGACCCTGATTCCTTACCGAATCGGCCATTGGTTAGCTTGCTGCTGGGGCCAACTTCTCATGGTCCCTCACCCCTGGCAAGCTGGCCCCCCAATTGGACCCAATCACCAGGTTGGCCAAGGGACACCACCTGTGCATGAATTCATACACTGGGCCTCTAGTAAACAATAAAAAGTCTCCTTTTAATTGGTCTCTGGTTGACCCGCCCCATTCTCAGAGACAACCATTAGCCATAACTTATGAATCCTTATGGAAATATTTTATACACAGTTACATATATATATATTCTCCTCATATAGACATTCAATCCTATCCCCTTTCTTATTTCACAAATGGTAAACCACTCTACACAATGATGCTTTTACACTTAATATACTATATCACAGCATTCATACCATATCAATACATAGTTTCTCATTCATTTTAAAGATGTATCACATTGCATCACTTGGATGTACCAGAAGATATTTAAGGAGTTTCTTAAGATAGACATTTAGCTTGTTTCCAATTTGGGGCTATTTTTATTATCTACTTACCTAAAACTCTCTGGGCTAATTTGATTGCTTCTTCAACTGGGTCTGAGTTGACAATTTCATCTAGAATACCCAGCTTGAGTGCTTCATCTGCCAAAACATGTCTTCCTAAAACAAAACAAGTCACAGAACAATGTGAGATTAAAGCAAAGCCGGGAGGGCCTCTGTTCTGAATATAAACCTATTGTTAAATAAAATAAGTGACAGCTGTAGTAGAAAGATCTACTACTGAAGGGATAACCAGAAAATGTGGATTCAAGCTCCAGCACTATCTTTTACTATTTGTGTTACCATAAAGAACTGTATAGGACTACAATTTCCTTGTTGATAAATGGGATTAATTGTGTTTACATTAGTAATCCTGAGTATTAAGTGAAAATAACATATTCTCTCTTTATTCTAGAAATATCTATAGAAGCACTTTATAAACTATAAATCTCTATATAAATATAAGAGATGATTGTTTTAAATTACAATCATAGAGGTAGTAGCAGAGTAGTACCAGTATCTCATATGCACCAAAGGCTGTCATTGATTACACAAACACATACACACAAAAGACAGTGCCTGAAGATACATATACTGTAGTTGAGCAGACAGAGGAAAAATTTATTAAGTTGACATTATATAAGTTATAATCAAAATTACACAGGCCAGCCCTAGTTGGTTGGGGCGTCATCCCATATACTAGAAGGTGGTGGGTTCAATTCCTAGTCAAGGCAGTTGGATGTTTCTCTCTCATCTCTCTCTCTTTCTTTCTCTTCCCCCTTCTCCCCCCATTTCTCTTGGACATACTAAGGTTGATGAATGAAGTGCTCTACTAAGGGTTTTTAGTCCAGGAGTTAGTAACACTAAGCAACAGCAGCAACTTTAAATCTCACATCACATCTGGTGTCTGGTGGTGTTACCAGGAACATCCAGTGTCCAATGGTGGCTCTAGCAGCCTCCAGTATAGAATGGAACCTCTAGGGGGGTTCTAGAAGTTTGACACATTACTTGCTTTCCTGCCAATACCATCTTCCTTTTGAAAAGTGATAATCAAATCAGCATTAATGTCAATAATTCCACAGTCTTTGCTGCTCTTATAGACAGTGCTGGTAAATGCCATCTCTGAGACAAACCCTCCATCCCTGGTTCCTATTAGTGCTTCCAAGAGCTACAATTGGGGCTTGATCAGATAGACAGTTCAAAAACTTTTGGCATGGATCACTCTATAACAGCAATATTTGGGCAGTTTTCTGGAAATGCCTTTGAAAACAGGATTTCAGATTTCTTTCTGGGGTGAGGAGAGTGATGGGGAGTGGGTGAGAGGCTTCGGGGTCAAGTCCCCTGTGTATAAAAATCACGTGGGTGAGGGGTGAGTGAATCATTTCCTTCCCCAGGTTAAATGAATAAGGAAGGAAGGAAGGAAGGAAGGAAGGAAGAAAGGAAGGAAGGAAGGAAGGAAGGAAGGAAGGAAGGAAGGAAGGGAGGGAGGGAGGGAGGGAGGGAGGGAGGAGAAAGATGGGAACCTGAGCACTAGAAGGATCTTTGAGGCAACTAACCAGGGGTAACAAGAACTACCCACTGATGGACTGAAAATTCCTTTAGCTTTCTTTTAACAATCCTCATTGGAAGATATTTTTTCCATTGATTTCTAGAGAGTGCAAGGGAGGGAGAAGTGGTGGGGGGAGAGAAAGAGTGAAACATCAATGTGAGAAAGATACATCAATTGATTCCCTCCCACATGCACCCCTATGGGCCAAGGTATATGCCCTTGGGAGGGAATCGAACCTGAGACCCTTCGGTCCCCAGGCTAACACTCTAACCGCTGATCCGAACCAGCCAGGGCTCCTTAAGCTTTAATGATTTCTTTTGGCCTGGATTTCACAAAAGCAAAGGAGTACCAAAACTCTACTGACAGAATCAATGAGATTCCAGGTACTGTACTTTTATTCTGCCAAGGACCTAAAGACCCATCTCTGTGCATAAACCCAAATTCTCAGACTGAGAGTTCAGCTTGTTTCTTCTTGTACTGCCCCCCAGTGTAGAGGACAACCACTGTCCAATGGGGTCTAATAAGAGCCCTGCCTAGAGCTACTATAAGGAGACCCCTTCCTCTACCAGGACAAGTGCAGCCGAGACTTCTCCCTGTTGGATAATCTCATTTTTTTCCTATTTTTTTCATGGCTTCTTTCCAATCTTTAGAAAAATTTTCCTTCATGAAACCCTTTCCCAATGTCATTTTAAAGTTCCCCTAAAATTACACAGATTATATAAAAAGATAACTATATAATTCTAATGTTAGCTTTCTTCTAATTCACTGTGACCTTTTCTACGAAAGTCAAAATTCATAATACTCTTACTGTTTTTATCTCTTCTCATCATGTTAATAATAGTGATATTTCTAAAAACTGCCGAACTTTGGAAAAAGCCAATCATAGTTCACTTCATTTCTTTTTGTCGAATAAGCCAGATTTCTTCCAGATTTTCCCCAAAATACTCTTGCCTTTCAGACGTAATACCGAAAACAGAGCCAAAATATCCTCAGTGTTTGCCCACATGCTTTAATTTCTGTAAACTTAGAATTTATAGACTCACTTCACTCTATAGTTGACCCTTGAACAACATGAGTTTGAAATGTAATGTGGATTTTCTTCAACAAATACATTCAGTACTATACATGTATTTTATCTTCCGTATGATATTTCTTAATCACATTTTCTTTTCTCTCACCTACTTTATTGTAAAAACTAGAGGCCCGTTGCATGAAGATTCGTGCAATAGGCCTTCCTTCTCCTGGCTGCCGGCACCCATTTTCCTCTGGCACCCAGAACCCAGGCCTTTGCTCTAGCCACAGAGGATAAGCCAAGCCTCGAGATTGGACTTCCCTGCTCCGGCCACAGTGAAGCTTAGCTTCTCCGCTCCGGCCGCAGTGGAGAAGCCAAGCCTCTTCAGTCTTCAGTCGTCTTCAGTATTCACTCAAAACCTGTGCATGCAAATTAACCCACCATATTTGATGGGTTAATTTGCATACTCACTCCTGATTGGCTGGTGGGTGTTGCAGAGGTATGGTCAAATTTGTATATTTCGCTTTTATTAGTGTAGATACATGCACAAAATATGTATTAATCAACTACTTATATTATCCGTAAGGCTCCTGGTCAATAGTAGGCTATTAGTAGTTAAGTTTAGGGGAGGTGTCAAAAGTTATACATGGATTTTCAAGTGCATGGGGTTGGCACCCTGCATTGTTCAAAGGTCAGCTATATTACAATTTCCTTCTAAATCTTATGCTTCTTTACTTCCTTTCTATTTTGCAGAATAAACTCATGTTGAATTGTAAGCATCCTCTTATAAATTCTACATTGGGTACTTAAAGTAATCCATTTTCTTAAATGTGTGCTTTTTTCATACTATCACAAATTATAACAAATTTTAATTTAATTCATTGATAAGAAATTTAGTAATTTTAAAGCATGGGGAGTTTTCTAACTCCTCTTTCATATTCTATAAGAGTAGGAATTTAGATCCTCTATATAGTTTTGTATGGTGGTTTCTGTGTCAAAACATGAGTTTCAAACAACAGTTCTCAAACCTTTTAGTCTTAGGACACCTTTGCATTCTTAAAAATTACAGAGCACTCCAAAGATATGGGTTATTTCTATCAATAGTTACTGTATTAGAAATTAAAACTGGGAACTTTAAAAATGCTTTTTATTATATGTTAACATAAATAAATTTTTATGCAAAATAAATGGGTTCAAATTTTTTAAAATTTAGTGAGAAGAGTATCATTGTTATCGTATTTTCTGGCATATAAGATGAATTTTTAACCCAGGAAAATCTTCTCAAAAGTCGGAGGTCATCTTATATGCTGGGTGTCATCTTATGGGGCGAGTATATCCCAAACTCTATATTTTAACTGGAAAAGTTGGGGGTCATCTTATATGCCCAGTCGTCTTATACGCTGGAAAATACAGTGTATATCTTTGCAGATTTCTTTCATATCTGGCTTAATAGAAGACCGCTGGATTCTCATATCTACTTCTGCATTCAATTTGTTCTGATATCAGACACTTGGGAGAGAATGAGTGTAGAAAAGGCAAGTAATGGCCTATGATTATGAAAACAGTTCTGACTTCATAGTGGTCTCAGGAATAGCCAGCAGTCCCTGAATCACATTTTAAGAACTCTTAATTTAGATGATCATTTTAAAGACTGCAGACTATCTTAATTATATAATTAATTTATTTACATACATTTAGCATTTGACGGAGTGATTTTAGTTATTTTGAAAGTAGCCTTTTGTTGCATTTTGTTCTTATCCTTGGGAAGGCTGCATGATTCTATTTCCTGGAAGTTTAAAATCTATACCAAAAAGTATCAGGCATTGATATTGTTTCATCAATTTTTCCAGGAAAATGGTGTGCTTGCTAAAATACAATCTCTGATTCTAGTTCCTAACTGAAAAAATTCTTCTATTTTTCCCTTTGGTTATTTCTCACCTTTATGCTTCATACTTTGGGAGCTCTTATTATTCATAACAGACCTCTATTACATACTCTCCATGTCTACTACCTTCATTTACATTTTATGTATCTTTTTGTTAAATTCTTCTGAATTCTTTACATGTGTCTCTATTTATCCTCCATTTTGCTGATTCTGTTGTCTGTTCTATGACATCTGTTTTTGTTGCTTCTAAAAGAAATAATTGTAGCTAATGTTTTTATTTTAAACAGGGTATTCATTCCTATTTAATAAATAAACTATTTTCTTATATTTTAATAATGTGAATTTTCTAATATTCTTATTTTTTTTTAAATCTGTGAAATCTTCAGCAGGCTCACATTTATACTTCATTTTTATATCACAATATTTTCAAAGGCTTTAGATTTGGGGTTTAGTTTTGAGATTTTGGTTAGTCTGGTTCTTTTGTTTTGATCATGAAATGAAATTTGCTGATACTTATTGCTGTTTAGGAGCCGTTGGTAAAACTTACCCTCCACACCTTGTTAAAATATAGAGAAACCTCACCTATACCTAAATCTGGAAGGAAGGCAGGATAAAAGTGCCACTCCCCGGGTGTTCTAGATAATAAGAGGGATCTCATAAAGTCTAGAGATCTGGGGGCAACCCCATACCATGAATGATCATGAAGAATCCCATTAGGGCTGAGGACAAGTTCTAAGAGAACAGAGGGGAGGCTTTAGGTGCTATTTCATTAACAAGAAGAACGAGACCTAGAAAATAAAAACAGAAAGAACAAGGCATTGCAGTTCTCGTCACCTGATTGGACAGAGAACATCAGGGAATGAACTACAATGTGTTCAAGCATATCTTTTGTGATCACTGCTAAAGATGGGGTAGTTTTCAGCTGGCACTTTAAGGATGGGGTAACTTTCAGCTAGCACTTTAAGGAAATTGTGGAGAAGCAATAGTTGGTGCTGCCATTGATCCACTTTCCAGAATTACCTCTCTTATGGATTTCAGGAGATCAGAATACATTAGCTATTTACTTATTAATTTAATCTAAATCTATTTGCTTATTAATTTTGTATGGGATCAGCGCCTGCAACACTGGTGGTTTTTTTCCCCCTACATCAGTAAGGAATCTTTACCTTTTAGTGACAATTATTTTTAACATCCTTTCTTAGTAAAAAAAAAAAATTTCCAAACCATAAAGCAAGGTTCTTAGTATCATTATTAACAGCTACTGTAAGAGTTTCCAATTGCTGCTATAACAGATTACTATAAACACACAGCATCTGAAGACAACACAAATGTGTAATCTTAATTTAGGATGTCAGAAGTCTAAGAGATCGGCAGAACAAACCACGTTCCTTCTGGAAGCTTTAAGGAAGAATCGCTTCCTTGTCCTTTCCAGCCTCTGGAGGCTGAATACACTTCTTGGCTTGTGGTCTTTTCCACCACCTACAAAGGTATCCCTGTAGTATCTGCTCTCCTCTCTGACCTCTTGCCTCCCTCTTCTAAGGACTCTTGTGACAAAGTCAACCCACTGGGAAAATACAAACTAATCTCCCACTGAAGATCCTTAATTCAATGACATTAGTACCTTTAAATATATATTATTGATTCTAGAGAGGAAGGGCGAGGGACAGAGAGATAGAAACATCAATGATGAAAGAGAATCACCAATCCACTGCCTCCTGCACATCCCACACTGGGAATTGAGCCCACAACCTGGGCATCTGCCCTGATCGGGAATTGAACCCTGACCTCCTGTTTCAGAGCTCCATGCTCAACCACTGAACTACATCGACCGGGCCACATTAGTACCTTTCTAATCTAAGGTAACATATTCATAAGTTCTGGGATTAAGATGTGAGCACCTTTGGGGAGTTATTATTCTGCTCTCCTCAGTTACCATTTAGAAAAATCTTCTATGTGACAGAAGCATGTCACGAAACTTCCATTATTCCTCAGAATTGCTTTGTTTTACTGATGAGAAAGAAAAAACAAAAACCCTCATTGAGTGGATTAAAAAACTGTGGTAGCCAAAACCGGTTTGGCTCAGTGGATAGAGCATTGGCCTGCGGACGGAAAGGTCCCAAGTTAGATTTTGGTCAAGGGCATGTATCTTGGTTGCGGGCACATCCTCAGTAGGGGGTGTGCAGCAGGCGGCTGATGGATGTCTCTCTCTCTCATCAAAGTTTCTAAGTTTCTATCCCTCTTCCACTCTGTGAAAAATCAATAAAATATATTTTTTTAAAAAAATATTGTGGTACATCTACACAATGAAATACTACACTGCTCTAAAAAAGAAAGAATTCTTAGCATTCTAAACAGCATGGATGGACCTGGAGAGCATTATGCTAAGTGAAATAAGCCAGTTGGAGAAAGATAAATATCATATGATCTCACCCATTTGTGGAATATAATGAACAACATAAATTGATAAACAAAAACAGATCCAGAGCCATAGAAGCATTGAACAGACTATCAAACCTCAGAGGGAAGGTAGGGAAGGGTGGGGGTAAGAGAAAAGAAATCAAGTAAAGGACTTGTATGCATGAATACAAGCATAACCAATAGACACAGATAGTAGGGGAGTAAGGGCATGTGCTTGGAGGTGGGAGGATCAGGGAGAAGTCAATGGGGGGGGGAGGAGACATACATATATAATACTTTCAATAATAAAAAATTATTTTTAAAAAAGAGAGAGGATATATTCATAAAAAAAACCCACCTCAAATGTGATTAGCAGTTTGTATAGACTTTCATTTAGAAGACACTCACATTTGATCTTCAAGGTAACATTTGAGAAGCTGTCAGAGAAGCTATTCTTTCCATGTTATAGGTGAGAACATTGACAGTTTAAAAAGTTCAAATATCTTCTTAAGATCACATGGGTATGGAATGATGAAGCCAGGATTTTTCTAAATCCTATTCCAGTTCCCCACATTTATCTAGACAACTGCTATCAGTGTTTATACAGACCTGAGGTAATTAAATCAAGTGCAGCAGGGACTCCAATGAGCCTGGGGAGAAGCTGGGATCCTCTGGCACCAGGAAGAAGTCCTAAGTTGACTTCTGGGAAGCCAACTCGAGCCTATCAAAGTTTAAAGGCATGAAGGTCAATCAAATGAGATGACAGAGGATAAAGATGAGCATTCCCCTGGATTTCCTAGACTCTTAAAAACATTGCTTCATAGAATTCAGCAAGAGTTGCTACAAGGCAAATTATTGCACACCCTCTCTTTAATTTAATTAACAGCATCAAAAGAACTATATTGATCCCTAAGTCTTTACGTTGAGACACATCCTTAGCAACTTACACATTCTTTTCTGACTCTATTATGACCTGTCTTGGTCAAGAAAATAATAGTCTCCAGAAACAGCTTTATGGAGTCCTGAAAGATCCAATCAGCCAGTAAAGTAAAACGACATCTACAGGATGGAAGAAAACCTTTTTTAATTGCATATCTAGACTATATAAAGAAGTTTTACAACTCAATAATAAAAAGACAGTTGGAGAAAGATAAATATCATGATCTCACTCAATTAAAAATGTGCAAAGGATCTAAATAGACATTCTCAAAAAAAAAAGAGCTATAGTTGGGCCACTAAACATTAGAAAAGATGCTTAATATCATGAGTCATCAAGAAAATACAAATCAAAACCACAAGATATCATTTTACATCCACTAGGATGGCTACAATAAAAACGATAGACGATAATAAGTATAAGAGAGGATGTGGAGAATACAAAACCCTCTTACATTGCTTGTGAGAATGGAAAATGGTACAGCCACTTTGGAAAACAACTTGCGAGTTCCTCAAAAGTTAAACAGAGTTACCATATGACCCAACAATTCCATTCCTGGTTACATACCCAAGAGAAATGAAAGCATGTCCACAGAAAAACTTAAATACAATTTTTCATAGTGTTCATTAAGGTTAAGAAAGTAGGAAAACCCAAGTGTCTATCAACTGATGAATGAATAAACAAAATGCAGCATATCCAGCAGAATATTGTTCAGCCACAGAAAGGAATGAAGTACTGATATAGGCTACAACATGAGTGTACCTTGAAAACATTAGGCTAAGTGACAGAAGACAGTCATAAAACATATTGTATAATCCATTTATATTAAATGTCTGGAATAGGCAAATCCATAAAGACAGAAAGTAAATATGGCCCTGACTAGTTTGGCTCAGTGGATAGAGGTGTCGCCTGCAGACTGAAGGATCCCGGATTCGATTCCGGTCAAGGCACATCCCCAGTAGGGGGTATGCAAGAGGCAGCTGATCGATGTTTCTCTCTCATCAATGCTTCTAACTCTCTCTCCCTCTCCCTTCCTCTCTGTAAAAAAAATCAATAAAATATATTTTAAAAAGAATAGAAAGTAAATTTGTGGTTGCTTAGGACTAGGGGAGAAGTAAGATGGAAGATTACTCCTAAATGCCGTTTTTTTTTTATGGTAATGAAATGTTCTAAAATCAACTTGGGGCCCCATCTGGTTGTCTCAATGGATAGAGCATTGGCCTGTGGACTGAAGGGTCCCAGGTTCGATTTGGTCAAGGGCATGTACCTTGGTTGCAGACTCCTCCCCGACCCAGGCCCTGGTCAGGGCGCATACAAGAGGCAACCAATCGACATGTTTCTCTCACATCAGTGTTTCTCTCTGTCTTTCCCTCTCTCTTCTACTCTTTCTAAAAATCAATGGAAAAATCTCCTCGAGTGAGGATTAAAAATAAACTAATAAACAAAGAAACAAACTTTGGTAATGGTTGCACAACTCTATGAATATAGTAATATACCATTGGATTGTACACTTTAAATGAGTAAATTTAGAAGAAGGAGGAAGAGGAGGAGGAGGAGAAGGAGGAGAAGAAGAAGAAGGAAGAAGAGGAGGAGAAGGAAAAGGAGGAGGAGAAGAGAGTCAGCAACCTCAATCCAGTTAAGAGGGTGAGCTTCAGGCCTTATCATATGTCCCTCCTAGCCATTTAAAAGTGGTCAAAGTGTCCTGGCTGATTATTCAGTGGTTAGAATATTTCAAGACTTTAACAACCAGTATCACTGAACTGGTACACAATAGCTGAGCACCCATGCTAGAAAAGCCTAAGATTTGTCAACCAGTAAGCTAACATTTAAAATGATCACCTTGGATGTTTATACTACATTTACACTGAGTGGCCAGATTATTACGACCACGCCATCAGTACTTCGTTGGGTCACCTTTTGCCTTCAATACTGCAGTGATTCTTCTTAGCATTGACACTGCGAGATGTTGAAAGGTGATGTGAGGAATCTGACACCATGCCTGAATAGCACTGTCCAGTTCTTTCCTGGAACCAATTTCAACATGTCATAATTACAAGAGTTTCATCAAAAGGTTGGTGAAGCTTGGGGGGCTCAACAAGGACTGAGCCACATATGTAGTTTACCTGTTGGAATGGCTAAATGGCACTTCCCCCAAACCTGAATAGGACTGTCTACTGCCAGACAGCTCAGAGCATCTTAATCTACATGTTATTGCCCTCTGTTGGCCAAACACCTGAACAGCTGTAAGCTATTCCCCAACCTGACAATGCTTCTGTAAACCTTACCCTTTGAAACCTTACCCTTTGAAGTATATTATCTCCACCCTGCCTTAGGAAAATATGTGTTAATAAATAGCACGGGGTCCTTAGACAAGGAGTAGCCTTTAGCTCCTTTAGCTGAAGCTCCTCTGACCCCCAATACCTTTCAAAATTATCTTCCTTCCTTGGGCTCTTTATTGAATCTATGTGCAGCTCCTTTCTCCAGATTGCAAAACCCTTTGTAATGCTGGGACAAGAACCCTGGCATATGGGCCCAATGTGGAGCATCTTGAACCCTGGAAGCACCAACATTAATGCTGGGACAAGAAACCTGGCAAGTTCTGTGAGAGTTGATGGTTGTGGAACCAGCTGCCTGATGGCTCTTTCAACTTCCTCCCACAAATGCTCAATTGGATTGAGATCTAGTGATTGTGGGGACCACCTAAGCAAGGTAAAGTCTCCCTCATGTTCTTGAAACCACTCCTGCACATATGGGCACTGTGGCATGGTGCATTGTCTTGTTGGAAGAAGCCATCTCCATTGAGATATGCCATCAACATGATAGGACGAACTTGATCAGCAGTGATATTTAGGTATGTTGTGCTATTCAGACACTATTTCACATGAATTAAAGGGCCCAAATCATGCCAGGAAAACATGCCCCAAACCATAACATTGCCCCCACAAGCTTGAAGGATTGTACTCATGCACATGGGGTGCATGCTTTCATGATGTTTCCGTGAAATTCTCACTCTGCCATCTGCATGATGCAACTGGAAACATGATTCATCGGACCACATGACTTTTTTCCAATGTTTGATGTCCAATCCTTGTGTTCCTTTGTGAATTGGAGACGTTTTATCTTGGTAACTACAGACAGCAAAGATGTTCGAACAGGCCTTCGGCTTCCATATCCCATATGATGCAGTGTACAGCTAATTTGCCTACAAATGTCAGGTGGTCATAATAATCTGGCCACTAGGTGTAGAGCTTGCCCTAAAGAAAAACCCCACACACCAAGTCCTGCATGGAACCCAGATGTTACCTCTGCATGGGCAATCCTATAGTGGCAGCCCAGGGCCAGCTCTAGTCCGCCTCCTAAAGCCATGCCTTGGATTGCTGCCACCAAGGGCTTTTCGCTTCTCTGCATTTCATCTATTAAATTTCCTAATGTGAACTTAGAAGTAACAGGAGCGCTGAAGCCATGGATATCAGCACCTAAGGACACAAAGACAAGAAAAAGAGTTCAGGAAGAGGTGAGCTTTGTTCCATAACAATAAGGTGCCAGATAATGTTTAAGGAATCTCAGACCTCTTCAGAGCCATGAAACACTTCATCTTTTAGGTGGAGACACAGTAAAAGAACAAAAATAGCTGGAAAATGTAGATTGATAAAAAATTCTCAAATATTTTTAAGAATCCTGTAATCTTCTAAAATCTGTCTCTCCATATGCTAGGTAGCAATTCTACCTTTAGAAAAGTTAAGAAGCCCAAAGAAAGGGATTAGAGACTTTCCTACAATGAGCATTATTCTGAGACTGAATCATCCCCTTCCATTTTTTGCATGATACTGCTCACTAATCCTATTCAGAACAATTTCAAGCCATTTCTTTGTTACAGGCATGAGTTATTACAATAGAAAGTTTCAGGGTAAAATGCATACCTATGTGTGAGTTATACATTAATCAACCAGCTTAGAATTATGTTTCTGTAATAGATTATTTTATTATCAATAACAATAACAATATTTATTGCTTTTTCTAATTATAATAATAGCATACATTATGGACAATTTGAAAAATATATATAATTATAAAGAACCTAAAGATCACTCCAAATATCACCACGAAGATAACAATGTAATATTTGGTGGATTCTTAGTTTTTTCCCAATGCACATATATAAACAGCTTTGGGATCTTAAGTAGGTTATTTAACCTTTGTCTCAATACCCACTTAAATGACTGATGTGAGAATTAAATGGAAGTTCACTATACTATATACTTAGAGGCGTGGTGCATGAAATTCATGCACTTGGGGGGAGGTTCCCTCAGCCTGGCCTGTGCCCTCTCGCAGTCCAAAAGCCCTTGGGGGATGTCTGACTAACAGCAGGGGAGCGGGCCTAAGCCGACAGGTGGACATCCTTAGTGCTCCCGCAGAGGCAGGAGAGGTTCCTACTGCTGTGCTCACCAGCCATGAGCCCAGCTTCTGGCTGAATGGTGCTACCCTTGTGAGAGCACACTGACCACCAGGGAGCAGCTCCTGCACTGAGCATCTGCCTCTTGGTGGTCAGTGTGTGTCATAGCAACCAGTTGTTCCATGGTTTGGTCTATTTGTACATTAGCTTTTTATTATAATGCTAAAGGCCCAGTGCACAAAATGCATGCACAGAAGGTAGGGGAGTCCCTCAGCCCAGCCTTCATCCACTTGAAATCTGCAAACTCTTGGGGGATGTCTGACTGCCGGTTTAGACCCGATCTCACAGCCAGACATCCCTCTTGCAATCCAGGACCAGTGGCCCCTAACCACTAATCTGCCTGCCTGCCTGATAACCCCTAACCCCTTTGCCTGCCTGCCTGATTGCCTCTAACCACTCACCTGCCTGCCTGATCACCCCTAACCTCTTGCCTGGCTGCCTAATCAGCCTTAACTGCTCACCTGTCTGCCTGCTTAATTGCCCCTAACGGCTCACCTGCCTGCTGATCACCAATAACCACTCTGCCTAGCTGCCTGATTGCCCCTAAATGTTCTCCTGCCTGCCTGATCACTCCTAACCACCTCTGCCTCGGCCCCCACCTCCACGGCTTCATCCAGAAGGACGTCTGGAGTGACATCCGAAAGATTGTTCAGTTGTCTGGTCTAATTAGCATATTATACTTTTATTATTATAGATATATATGTAACAATATTGAGAGCATTCTGTAAAATCTTTTTTTTTGTATTTCTCTTTTTTTTCATATAATGGTATACATAGTGAGCTCTTTCCCTATAACATTATGTATTCTTTGAAAACATTTAAGTTTGGTATAAGTTAATTTTATATTCAGTCTACTTCTCTTTCTTTTTCATTTTTCTACCTACTCCTCATCTAATATCAATCCAGGGATCATGTTTCTTTTCTTTTTTTTATGTTATTATTTTCTCTTTTTTAAATTCTTTATTGACTAAGGTATTATATATGTGTCCTCATCTCTACATTAACTCCCTACCCCCTCTACCCCACTCAACCCCCTGGTGTTCAAGTCCATTGGTTAGGCTTATATTCATGCATACAAGTCATTTGGTTGATCACACCCTTACCTCCACCCTCCCCTACCTTCCCTCTGAGGTTTGACAGTCTGATCGATGCTTCTCTGTCTCTGGGTCTATTTTTGTACACCAGTTTATGCTGTTCATTATATTCCATAAATGAGTGAGATCATGTGGTATTTATCTTTCTCTGACTGGTTTATTTAACTTAACATAATGCTCTACAGTGCCATCCAGGTTGCTGCAAATGGTGAGAATTCTTTCTGTTTTATGGCAGCATAGTATTACATTGTGTAGATGTACCATAGTTTTCTGATCCAGTCATCTGCTGATGGGCACTTAGGCTGTTTTCACATCTTAACTATGGTAAATTGTGCTGCTATAAACATAGGGATGCATAAATCCTTTCTGATTGGTGTTTCTAGTTTCTTGGGATGTATTCCTAGAAGTAGGATTACTGGTTCAAATGAAAGTTCCATTTTTAGTTTTTTGAGGAAACTCCATACTGTTCTCCACAATGGCTGCATCAGTTTGCATTCCCACCAGCAGTGCACGAGGGTTCCTTTTCCTCCGCATCCTCGCCAACACTTGTGGTTTGTTGATTTGTTGATGATTGCCATTCTGACAGGTGTGAGATTATCGTTTTTATTTGCATCTCTCCGATAATTAGTGACTTTGAACATGTTTTCATATGTCCTTTGGCCTTTCTTCTGTCCTCCTTCAACAAGTGTCTATTTAGGTCTGTTTCTCATTTATTGATTGTATTGTTTATCTTCATGAGTTCCCTGTAAATGTTGGAAATTAAACCCTTATCAGTGATAATACTGGCAAATATGTTCTCCCTCGTAGTGGGCTTTCTTGCTGTTTTGTTGATGGTTTCTTTTGCTGTGCAAAAGCTTTTTATTTTGATGTGGTCCCATTTGTTTATTTTATCTTTAGTCTCCATTGCCCTAGGAGCTGTATCACTGAAGAAGTTCCTTCAGCATATGTCTGAGATTTTGCCACCTATGGATTCCTCTATTATTTTTATGGTTTCCCGTCTTACGTTTAAGTCCTGTATCCATTTTGAGTTTATTTTTGTATTTAGTGTAAGTTGGTAGTCTAGTTTTTGGTTTTGTTTTGTTTTTTTCATGTATCTGTCCAATTTTTCCAACACCATTTATTGAAGAGACTGTCTTGACTCCATTTTATGTTTATGCCTCCTTTGTCAAATATTAATTGAACATAGTGCTTTAGGTTGATTTCTGGATTCTCTATTCTATTCCATTGATCTATATATTTGTTCTTGTGCCAGTACCAGGTTGTTTTGAGAACAGTGGCTTTGTAATACAGCTTGATATCTGACATTGAGATCCCACCTACTTTGTTCTTCTTTCTCAGGATTGCTGCAGCTATTTAGGTATTTTTCCATTCAGATGAATTTTTGGAAAGTTCGTTGTAGATCTGTGAAATATGCTGTTGGTATTTTAATGGGGATTACATTGAATTTATAGATTGCTTTGGATAGTATGGATATTTTGATGTTGTTGATTCTCCCATTCCATGAATATGGTATGTTATTCCATCTGTTTATGTCTTCCTCTATCTCTTTTTTTAGTGTCCTGTAATTTTTCACATGAAGTTCTTTTACCTCCTTAGTTAAAGTTATTCCTAGGTATCTTAAATTTTTTGGTGTGACAGTAAATGGGATTGCTTTTTTAGTCTCTTTTTCTGTAAATTCACTATTGGTGTAAAGAAATGCCATAGATTTCTTGGCATTAATTTTGTATCCTGCTACATTGCCAAATTCATTTATTAAGTCTAATAATTTTTTCTTATGGAGTCTTTAGGGTTTTTCTATGTATAATATCATGTCATCTGTAAATAAGGACAGTTTTACTTCTTCTTTTCCAATTTGGATGCCTTTTATTTCTTCTTCTTGTCTAATCGCAATAGCTAGTAATTCCAGTATGATGTTGGACAGGAGTGGTGAGAGCGGGCATCCCTGTTTTGTTCCTGTTCTTAGGGGAAATGGTTTTAGTTTTTGCCCACTGAGTATAATGTTGGCTGTGGGTTTTTCATATATGGCTTTTATTATGTTGCTGTATGATCCTTCTATTCTCACCTTGCTGAGAGTTTTTATCAAGAAAGGGTGTTGGATTTTGTCAAATGCTTTCTCTGTGTCAACTGATAGGACTATGTGATTTTTATCTCTCAATTTGTTTATGTGACGTATCTCATTTATTGATTTTCAGATATTGTACCATCCTTGCATTCCTGGGATAAATCCACTTGGTCATGGCGTATGATTCTTCTGATGTATTGCTGGATCTGATCTGCTAGAATTTTGTTGAGGATTTTGGCATCTATGTTCATGAGGGATATTGGCCTGTAATTCTCTTTCATTGTGTTGTCTTTATCTGGTTTTGGTATTAGGGTGATGCTGGCTTCATAGAATGAGCTTGGAAGTGTTCCTTCTACTTGAATTTTTTGGAATAGTCTGAGGAGGATAGGTTTTAGCTCTTCCTTGAATGTTAGGTAAAATTCCCCTGTGAAGCCATCTGGCCCTGGGCTTTTATTTGTTGGAAGCTTTTTAATGATTGCTTTAATTTCTTCCATAGTTACAGCCTATTGAGATTTTTAGAATCTTCCTGATTGAGTTTTGGAAGATTGTATTTTTCTAGGAATATGTCCATTTCCTCCAGGTTGTCTAGTTTGTTGGAGTAGCGTTGTTCATAGTATTTTTTTAACAATCCTTTGTATTTCTGTGGGGTCTATTATTATTTCGCCTCTCTCATTTCTGATTTTGTTTCTTTGAGTCCTCTCTCTTTGCTTCTTGGTGAGCCTGGCTAGAGGTTCATCAATCTTATTTATCCTTTCAAAGAATCAGCTCTTGGTTTCATTGATCTTTTGTGTGTGTTTTTTTGGTCTCTATGTCATTTATTTCTGCTCTGATCTTTATTATCTCCTTCTGATCACTCTAGGCTTTTCTTGTTGCTCTCTTTCTAATTCTTTGAGTTCTAGAGTTAGATGATTTACCATTATTATTATTATTTTTTTTTAGGTAGGCCTGTAGAGCTATAAACTTCCCTCTCAGGACTGCTTTCATTGTGTCCCATAGATTTTGGATTGTTGTGTTTTTGTTGTCATTAGTTTTCAGGATGTTTTTAATTTCTTCTTTGATCTCATTGGTAACACAGTCATTATTTAGTAGCATGCTATTCAGCTTCCACTTATTTGAGATTTGGGGATTGTTTTCATTGTAGTTTATTTCTTATTTTATGTCATTGTGGTCTGAGAAGATGCTTGTATGATTTAAATCTCTTGAATTTGGGGAGACTTTGCTTGTGACCCAATATGTGGTCTATTTTTGGAAATGTCCTATGTGCACTTAAGAAGAATGTATATTCTGTAGCTTTGAGGTGAAATATTATGAAGATGTCAGTTAAGTCCATCTCATCTAGTGTGTCATTTAAGATTGCTGTGTCTGCTGATTTTTCTGTCTAGAGGATTTATCCAGTGATGTCAGTGGTGTATTAACATCCCCTACTAAGATTGTATTGTTGTTGATCTCTCTCTCTTAATATCTTCCAGGAGTTTTGTTATGTATTTGGTTGCTCCTGCATTGGGTGCATATATGTTTACCAGGGTTATATCCTATTGTTGTATCAATCCCTTTAGTATTATGAAGTGGCCTTCCTTATCTCTTATCATGGCCTTCACTTTAAGGTCTATTTTGTCAGATATAAATATTATTACCCCCACTTTTTTTTTTCCATTTCCATTTGCCTGAAAGATATTTTTCCATCCCTTCACTTTCAGTCTGTGTGAGTCCCTTGTTCTGAGGTGGGTCTCTTGTAGAAAGCATATATATGGGTCATATTTTTTTTATCCATTCAGCCACTTGATGTCTTTTGATTGGAGCATTTAGTCCATTTACGTTTAAAATTATTACTAAAATGTACTTGTTTTTAGTAATATCTATTTTTTGTGTCTGCATTCCTGCTTACCTTTTTATTTCTTCTTTTTACAGCATTCCCTTTAGCATTTCTTGCATTGATGGTTTGGTGGTGATAAACACCCTTAGCCTTTTTTTTTGTCTGCAAAGTTCCTGATTCCCTTCAATTTTGATTGAATAGTCTTGCTGGATAGACTTGGATTCAGTCCTTTGCTTTGTAACACTTTATATGCCTCCTTCCATTCCCTTCCAGTTTGATGTGTTTCTATTGAGAAATCATTTGATAATCTGATGGGAGATACTTTATAGGTAACTCTCTGTCTCTCTCTTGCTGCCTTTAAGATTCTCTCTTTGTTGTTAATATTTGTCATTGAAATTATAATGTGTCTTGGTATGGGTCTTTTGGGATTGATTGCTTGGGATTCTCTGTACTTGTGTAACTTTTTTCTTCCCCATATCTAGGAAGTTTTCTGTCATTGTATCTTCAAATACATTTTCTAATCCTTGCTGCTCTTCTGGTACTTCTGGCAGCCCTATTATATGTATGTTACTTTGTTTCATGTTGTCCCAAACTCCCTTAGGCTCTCCTCCTGCTTTATATTTGTTTTTCTCCAGTTGCTGTTCAGATTGAACTTGTTTCTCTACCTTATCTTCTAACTCACTAATTCAGTCCTCTGCTTCTTCTAGTCTACTGTTGAAAGTTTCCATGGTATTTTTTATTGTAGCTATGATCATTTTTCATTTCTTCCTGATTCTTGCATAGGTTGTTGATATTCTCATCCATCCAATGTATGAATTGCATAACCATTACTCTGAATTCTTTTTTGGTCATGTTGCATGCTTCAGTTTCACTAATTTCCTTTCTTAGCGATTCCTCATTTTCTTTCCTCTGGGGATTGTGTTGTCTTCCCATTCTGACTATCACCAGAAGGTTCACACTTCGAGTTGCGTGGACTTGGGCTGTGTGCTGTGGGAGTTTTGCACTACCTGAATGTCACTGAAGTGCTCTGACACTAGGATGTGTGGCTGCCGGGGGTTGGTGGGAACCAGGCTTGCCCAGAGTCAGTGTTACCAGTGTTCAGTGTGGTCTGATGTGCTCACCTAGAATCAGCAACTCTGCCTGCACTGCGCTGTTAGCTTGTGCTGAAAAACAGAGTCCCCTAGTGTGTGTCAGGAGTCAGAGTTCCCCTGTGTCTGCAACAAGAATTGAGTATCAGAGTCTCTGTTGCCTCATGCCACTTCTCACTGAGAATCAGGGTCCCAGTGTGCGCATGCACCAAGAATTGGAGTCACTGGCTCTTAGTGTGAATGCACTGTGAGTCAGGGATTCCAGGCACAAGCAATAAGAAACAGAGTCAAGTCAGTGGGACCCAGTGTTGCCCCTTGCCAGGAGAATCTGGGTCCCGGTCACCGTGAGGGACTAGGTTGCACAGTAGCACTCTGGCGTGCCTGCATTGCATAAAACAGATTCCCATGTGTGCTGCAGAAAGCAGACTTCCGTGTGCGCTTGCCCAGAATCGAAGTCAGGTGGCCCTGCCGCCCTGCGTGGGCTTCGGGTTTGGGTGCCTGATTGTTTTGCGGGGAGCAGATTCCCAGTCTTTGTGCATACACAGGCTCAAATTCCCGTAGCAGCGCTATGGCCCATGCATGCGCTCCTAAGCTCAAATTCCCATAAGGGTGCTGTGGCCCAAGCGAGGGTTGGGTCTATCAGTTACTATGGCGCTATCTATGAGCCTGCGGGGAGGTTGAAGAGGCTCTTTGACTCACAGAAGTGTCCACTTTGTGTCCGGGGCTCCACCATCTAAGACTGCCCAGTTTGGCAGCCCCTTGGAAGACCTGCAGAATCTAACTGTCCCTAGCTCATTCACACACACACCATACACGTCTACACACTCCTCTATCACTCCCTCACTCTCTCACACACACTCTCTCTCTCCCTACCTTCCTGCCAGTCGCCATCTTTGAATCAGATAATGCTTCTTTTCACTAACCCATCATATTTTACACTTTCATCTATTATTATCATTATTATTTAGATTTCTTTGGTACTAGAGAAAAAAGATGAATTTCAACTGAATCTCAAGCCTAACACGTCTACAACTTAGATTAAAATGGTTTTTCATGTAATAATAGCAATTAATATTTATTGGATAAAGACATCAGGCATAGTGCTAAGTTGTGTCATGTAATTTTCTTAACACCTATATTGAGTAGTATGATAATCCCTATTATACAAGTAAGGAAGTTAAGGCTTTGAGGTATTAAGTGACTAGTTCACACATATAACTAGTAATTGGTAAACTAAGAATTTGAACTCAATTTGACCGAAGCCCATATTCTTAAATGTTATACCTCTTTTACTTGCTACACAAGGTTAGTATTACTATTATCCTAATTGTAGAGAAATCAAGGCACAGACAAGAATATAGTGATTTCACTTTTTAACTATCTCTGGCATATAAAAATGCAATTGATTTTAAATCCAGCAAAATTGCTAAATTCTCTTATTAATAATAATAATTTTCTGATATCTTTAATTTTTCTTTGTGTGTGTGTGTTTATTAATGTATTACATGTGTGCATATCTTCCCATTGCCTCCCACCCCACTTCCATGCATGCCCTCAGATATCTTTAATGTTTCTACACACACTATCACATCGATCATCTGGATAATAAAATTTGTTTCTTTCCAATCCTGATACCTCTTAATTCTTTTTCTAGTCTTATTGGGCTGCTCAGGTCTAGAACACAATTCAAATCAAATACAAATAGTGATAGCAGCTAGCCTTGTCTTGTGCTTTTCTTACAAAAAAACTTGTCAAGTTACCATTTTGTTTGAGGTTTGCTGTAGGTCTCAAAAGTGAATATTTTAGCCTAAGACATATCATTTCTATACCTAGTTTACTAAGAATTTTTATCTTTAATGCATATCAAATGTTATCAAATGCTTTTTCTGCATCCAAAACAATCATGATTGTTTCTCTTTTAATCTTTTTAATAAGCTGAAATTACATTAATTTTCTAAGGTTTAACCAATCTGGTAGTACTAGGATAAAAGTGACATATTACATTTTTATTTATGTTAGATTCCATTTTATAACCTACTGTTTAAAATTTTTATATTTGTATTTATGAATTAAATTGGCCTATAATTTTGCCTTTCATATTGTCCTCGACAGGTGTTTGGTATCAAGGTTATACTAGCCTCAAAATATGATATCTCCCAAACAAGTGAATGTCAGCTGTTTTTAGAAAGACTCTTTCCAAGTGAGGTCATAGTGGATTAGGGTGGATCTATCTAGGATCAGGAAAATTTGGACACAAGGGAGAAGGCCACAGAAAAACAGAGGCAGAAACAGGCCAAGGGCAACCAAGAATTGTTAGCAACTGAAAGGAGCCAGAGAGGCAAGGAAGGATTCTTCCCTAGAGCCTTCATGTAAGAGTGGCCTTGCAGATACCTGTACTTTGAACCTGAGACATCCCCTAAGATTTCCACCTGCAACAAATGCATACATATGCTCAGGACAAAGGACCCAAGGCACACTTTCCCTCCAAGGAGCACATCCATGCCATTCCCCCACTGCCATGTATGCCCCAACCTCTAGCGGACCCCATGAGACTTGCAACTAGAGGAGCAATGGGCAGCAGCAGCTCGTCTCATCCTGAGCTAACCCCCTTAACCTGCCTATAAGGCCCCCTTTTCTCTGACCTCACAGTGAGGTAAAGCAGCCCAATCATTCTCTCTCTTCCTCTCTCTCTCTTTCTCTTTCTTTCTCTTTCTTGACTGGCCTGCTACTTGTCCCCAATCTATTTGAGTTTTCTATTTTTTCCTTAGTCAATTTTGGTAGCCTAAATAGTCTTCTATTTGTTCATAATATCTTCAATATCTTTTCTAAAGGCTACACAGCATCTGCAGTGATAACACTTTGGTCATGTCTTATATACATTGTTTTACTGTCTTTTTTTTTCTCTCTCTCTCTCTTCTTGATTAACTTCTCCAGAGGTTTGTCAATTTCATTAGTCTTGTTGATCTTCTTGGTTCACATTTGTTTGCTATCTCATTAATTTCTCCTCTTTATTATTTCCTTCCTTCTATTCAAATAAATTAGTATAGATTCCTATTGATCTATTTTATTGCTTGTTTGTTTTGTTAGTTCCTTGATACAGATGGTTAGCTCATTACATTTGTCTTTTTTCTTTCCTGAATTATATAAGGCTATACATTTTCTGCTAAGTTTTGCTTTAGCTATATTGGTTGTTATATATGTTGTTTTTATTATCATTTAGTTCAAAATATTTTCTAAATTCTACTATGACATCTGCTTTGATTCAGAGAGATCAATTTGATTTCTAATGATGGTAATTTCATTATATACTTGTTATTGATTCCTAGTTTAATTGCATTGTTATCAGAGAACATATTCTAAATGAAAATTTATTGAGACAAGCTTTCATATTCCAATAGTTGGTCAATTTTGTAAATGTTGCAGATTTGAGAAAAACATATTATTTTGCAATTGTTGGGTACATTGCTCTATATAAATCCACTAAGTCAAATCTGACAATTCTTAATGCTTTTCTAGAAGAATAATTTTTCTGCCCTAAATTTGAACTACCAGGCCGGCAGAGGAGGGCAGTTGGGGGATTGTTTCTCCTTTAATCTTTTTTAATAAACTGAAATTACATTAATTTTCTAAGGTTTAACCAATCTGCAGAGGGGAGAGTAGTTGGGGGCAACCAGCCCTGCAGGGAAGGGCAGTTGGGAGTGACTAGGCCAGCAGGAGAGGGCAGTTAGGGGTGGCCATGCCGGCAGGGGAGGGCTATTAGGGGTGACTGGGCCAGCAGGGGAGGCCAGTTAGTGGCAATCAGGCTGGCAGGGGAGCAGTTAGGCATCGATCAGGCTGGCAGGCAGAAGTGGTTAGGGGCAATCAGGCAGGCAGGCAGGAGAGAGATTGGGAGCCAGCAGTCTGGGATTGGGCCTAAATGGGCAGGTGGACATTCCTTGAGGGGTCCCAGATTAGAGAGGGTGCAGGCTGGGCTGAAGGACCACCCCTCACTCCGTGTACAAATTCCATGCACTGGGCCTCTAGTCCAATATAAAAGAGAATAAAGTCAAACTCTTCTCTGGGTCTTTCTTGTAATTCCAGTCTCTTTCTCCATAGTTTCTCATTTTCATTCAAGTCTCCCATATCCATTACCCACCCTATGGTATTACCCACAGGGACAGCTTATGCAGTATGAATCTGAGGCTGAATTCCAGAGATAACAGAAGAGGGTTAGATACTGGTACCTGCAGAGAAGTTGCCATCTGCTCCACAAATCACAATGGCTTTTACTGTAGGGTCTGTTATAGCTTTCTGTAGTCCCTCTTTTATTCCATTGAAGACAGCTATACTAAAAGAAAAAAAAATGCAAGTATTAGTCAGAATTAAATTTTTACCATCTCAGAGATTTTCCATTTCCTAACAATGAAAAACTAAACACATACACAATGGATTAAAAACTCTAGTTTTTGTAGTGAAGTGAGCACTGAACTTTTAAAACATCTACCTTTAGGCTCTGCACTAAAGGCTTTCAGATATGTTATCTCATTTAATCTTACAAAAACCTATCAAGATACATATTATTGTATCTAATTTAAAAATAGAGAGATTGATGCCCCGGCTGATTTTAAATAGCATTTTTTTCTGCACTCTGCTGTAACTTTGAACACTTAGAATTGGCACTAATCAATTTAAAAATACTATTATACATCTTCTAGGTACAGTGAAAGGAGTTTGTAAACCCCAGGGAGAACAAAGCATATACAGAGCAAAATATCACACTAAGATGAATGCTGTAATAGATACAAAGAAAGTGATGTGAAAGTTCACAAGGAAGTTTCAATTTGTCATAATGGCAAAATATAAGAAAACTGAAACACTCTAAAAGAAACAGATGTGGCAAGGGCTGCAAGTTACCATAAATATCCCTATCTCCCCACCTTCTTCAAAGCAGTAGTAACATGGTTTTTAGCTTAAAACATAGCTGCCCTACATTTCCCAGCCTGCTATGCAGTTAGGTTAGCCCAAGGCATTAAGTTCTGACCAATGGGATAGAAGCATATTTGCTATATGCAATTTTCTAGAAGAGTCTTAAAGGACTAGGTATACTTTTTCCTTTTTTTTTTTTCCTCCCTACTCCTGGCAGGAATGAAGAGGTGATGGTTAGATCAGGAGCAGCCTGTATGGACCAAGAAGTGGGAGCATATATTGAAGATGGCAGGGCAAAGAGAGAAAGAACTGGGGTCCCTGGTGATTGTGGAGCAGCCGTACACTGCTATTAGAAAAATTAACTTTTTCTTGTTTAATCCACTATTTTGAGTTTTCTGTCACTGACAGTCAAACCTAATCCTAAACATTAATTTAGCAGGTAAAGGCAAGGTCAGGGAAAGAAAAGACATATAGCAGATTTTGTCAAGTTTCAGTTGCCAAGGGAATCAACAACAGAGAAGGTGGTTAAAGCTAAGATTAAATGCTTACCAATGGGAAAGAAAAGAGAACCAATAGTAGATCTTCTGGATACACCCTCATTTAAGAAGTGGGAGAGGCTCAGCAGAGTGACTCAGTACCAAGGGAGCCCAAAGTCACAAAGGCCAAGAGAAAAGAATTATGTCAAGAAGCAGGGAATCAATAAGTGCCAAGGGATAGTGAAGGCGGAGAACCTAGGGAAAGTGGTGAGGAATTGCTTGAAGGAAAAACAATAGAACCAGAGTCTAACCTGTTCTGCCGTGGAATTCTGAGTAGTCTGGGTACAATGTCTGTTCTTGAGCATACAGGGTGAAAAAAATACTAATACAAAAGCAAAAACAATAATAAACTTCTCAAAAAGCCAGATGGTTCAGACCAGCATCTATGAGTTAAAACCTCAGGGAATAAAGGAAATAAGATAATTCCCTAATTATTTTCCATTTAACATAGATTAAACCAAACAAAACCTCTTGCTTTCGATTGCTAATCGATTTGGCTGGAAACCATATCTGCTAAGAAAAAACAGATTCTGAACCATCCATAGTATTGAGAAGTCCAAAAGGCTCTTATTTCCTTCTGGGTAAATGATGGCTGCAAAATTAGCCCAAATGAACTTAATCAGTGCCAGTGAGAAGAGGCTGGCTTTTCCCATGTCACTCAACCCCTGCTCTTTTATTTCTTATGTCCTTGTCAATTTTGCAAAAATCAAACACAGGGGAAAAAAGAAAACTGAAAATGGCTGTAACAGATACAGCTTTACTAGCATCAAGCCAAGTGAAAGGGATCACAGCTGGTGATCACAGAGATTAAGAAATTATTTTCTCCCCTTAATATTGTCAGGTATGGAAAAATGGAGTCTAGAGTAAAGATTAACTTTTCATGAGTGCTGACCAAAACGTTTTAGCTTCTGTGACTATAGGAGGTCTTTATAGTGACTTTTTTTTTTTTAATCCAAATGTAAATCCTCGAGGTGGGGTGTCCATCTGTCTGTGTTAAAAGAGAAGTTTGTGGCTTGTGACCAGCACTTTCTTTTAAAACAAAGAAATAGAAGAGAAGAGAAAATAGAATATATCAAGCTATATGACAAGCAAGAATAAATTTTATTTCATGAAACTTTGTGTTCAGTTATGTATTTGTATGTCTTAGGTTGCAATGTAAAACATGGGGTTTCTTACTGAGTGAATTATAGTAAAAAAAAAAAAAAAAAGTGTGTTGGAAGACAGGCCGAGTAATCAGGCATGTCCTGATTTGTAAAGAGAGTTGGCATTCACCTGAATTGAAGAAAACATAGCTGGCCAAATTAGCCAAGAAGGATTTAAACCATTTGTTTGGGCCAAAATAATATTAAAATAAGAATCTCTCAGTGGGCAAGGAAGAGATAATTTTCCACATAAAATTAGAAATAGGAAGGGGAAAAGGAAGGAAGAGGAGGGAAAGAAAAATACAAAGCAAAAGAAAAAAATTGGGAACCTTTTTGGATGAACATTCTGGGGTATATACTCTTCTTAAAACAGAACTTTAGACACATAGAAAAAAAAAAGGAAGAAAGCATTTATTCCCAAGAGGGGGAAATCTTGATGAAGCTGAAATGACTCTGGAGCAGCAGGGCCTGTTGGTTAGGGTTTACAACAGGCTTCTGATGAATAGAAGCAAAGATAGCTAGCCTCTGTGAAATGCCAATTTATAATCTCCGGCACATTCGATGTCACAACAACTTTACAAGGTAGATACTAACACTTCTCCTGCAAGGTGGGTGACAGTGGATTAAATTCATTAAACGTTAAAAATAGTTATAAAAAGATATTCCGAGCTATAGGTATCAGACTGTGGAACTTTCCCCCTCAAATTCTTGATGGGCATGGTTCCCCATTATGAGCAGAAGTTGAGGCAGGCAATTCTAATATCTAATAATTCTAATTAGAATACAGACAAGTCCAAATCATATGTGTAATCATATTGCTGAAGTATTTCTTCATCAAAGCCAAAATAATGAATATTTTGCTTTCTTCTGAGACTGGCAAGAGAGTGAACATGTCATCCTTGTGTGGTTTTACTCCTGCAATTCTTTAGTATTATTAAATGCAATAATTCATATTAAAAAGAATAAATATTAATACTAATGATAAAATCAAATCTGATGACAGGATTAACATTCAGTTAAAATGAGCAGGTCACCTCAACTCAGTCCTTTTTTTTTTTTTTGCTCCAGCAGCATGTGAGGAGAATTTAAACAAAGGTCTTTCTATACTTTATAGAGTCATTTAAATGATAACTTCTGCTAATCCTATTCCCTGTGGAAGGGTGTCTTTTTCCTAGGGCCGATCGCTATACTCTTTCCAAAGATATGGAAGAATCAAACCTACAAAATAACCTCATTAATTTTCATAAAAGCGCATTAATCTCACTTTTCAAAGTAATGCACACGGCACTGCACAAATCTGGGTTACGAAGTTTAACAGAAAAGGTACTCATGATGGAAGAAAAGAGGGCACAGTTTTTCAGAAAATGCTACTTAGGCTTACGCTGACATGCGTCGTCTGCTAAAGCGCTAAGGTCTGGAGGTTTAGAACAAACACATCAGGAGAAATTTGCATTTCTGGGCCAGGGCACAACTCTCCCTTCCTCACTGCGTTGGCATGCATGAAGGCCTTTTTTTATTATTTTTGTGTAAGGTGAAGCCACATTGTCGGATTCCTGAAGCTTTTCGTGGACGGCCTCCGCTGGAGATTGGGAAGTGGGGGGTCAAGGTCCAGCCAGCTTTGCACTCAGACCTTTGGAACGGAGCGCAGGCCCGCGAAGTCAAAGCTGCAGGCCAGCAGGAGCGCCCGGCACGACGTGGGCAGAGGCGCACGGGTTCCCGGGCGCTGTCGCCATCTGTCCGCCGCGCGGCCTCCTTTCCTCCCCAGTGAGCGGAGTTCTCTGCGATAACCTAGGTAAGAGGCCCTGGCAGAAGTCCACGTTCAATTTGGGTCTTTCTCGGGTCAGCGGGGTGGGGGGGAGAGCCAGAGCCCGCACCGCAGGCGGGCGAGGACGAGCCCAGTCCGGAGGCGACCCGAGCCCGTTACCTGATTGGGTTGAGCGGCGGGTTTCGGAGGCGAATCAGCGCCAGGCAGCTCCGCAACCGCGAATACTCTGCCATGTTTCCTCGGTGCCAGGGTGGCCGCCGCCTCCCACCGCAGACAGAGCTTCTTTCCCCGCGCGCCCGGCCCCGCGAGGAGGGGCGCCCGCTGGGCCAATGCGAGCGCGGCACCGCCTCCCGCCCGCACCCCGCCCACCCCCCACCCGCGGCGGCTCCCAACCAGGAATGCCCATCCTCCGCCCGGGCTCTATCCTCCCGCTTCCCGGACCCCAGCCCCGAGCTCGGCAAACGCTCATCCTCTTTCTCGGTGTTGGCTCCGCTGCCTGCTCCTACCAGCCAGGACGATGGAAAAGGGGTGAAACTGCCCTCCAGTCGAGGTTTGCAATCCCCTGGCCCACCTGGAGGAGGCAGACACGAGTCGTTTTTCCTGTCTCCCTAGTGCAGTGGTTCTCAACCTGTGGGTCGCGACCCCTTTGGGGATCGAACGACCCTTTCACAGGGGCCGCCTAAGACTATTGGAAAACACCTATTTCCCATGGTCTTAGGAACCAACACACCGCTCCTCAGTGTAGCAAAATGTAGCAATGTAGTTTACTGTTGTCATATGAAGACTGTTGCCCATGCTACACCATGATTCAAGACAAAATTTCATTTATTTGTAATTAGAAATAAATATTTCACAATATACAATTACATATTGTTTTTGTGATTAATCACTGTGCTTTAATTATGTTCAATTTGTAACAATGAAAATACATCCCGCATATCAGATATTTACATTACACTTCCTAACAGTAGCAAAATTACAGTGATGAAGTAGCAACGGAAATAATTTTATGGTTGGGGGTCACCACCACATGAGGAGCTGCCTTAAAGGGTCGCGGCATTAGGAAGGTTGAGAACCACTGCCCTAGTGTCAGTTGAACACAGAACTTTCTGATTTGCGGCTACCCGCTGACCCAATTCTGGCCTTTAGGCAACCCAATGTAAAATTTAAAGTTTCCGAGGGCGCTCACTCTCATGTTTCTGCAAGTGGCTGACCCCGCCTTGCTCCTCCACAATGCAACGACCCACGGGGTTCCTGATCTAGCCCTCCTGTTTGGTGTCTGTCTGGGGGACTAGGGACACAGGGAGCTGATACCATGCTGATCTTTCTGTTGCTGTCTGTGGTGTAAGTAATAAACTGCCTGAGTCTATTCTGGGCGCCTATGGGCCGAATCTAAGTGTGGCAAGCCAGTTTAGCAGGTGCTACCATGCTGGTGTGCTCAGTGGTTAGAGTATGGGGACCACTGCACCAAAGGGCCAAGAGTTTGATTCCTAGTCAAGGGCATTTATCTGGTTGCAGGTTCTATCCTGGGCCTTTGGGACATGTGTGGGAGGCAGCACGTGTCTCTTCCTCTCTCCCCCGCCCTCCATCCCTTCCACTCTCTCTAAAAATTAATGGATAAATATCCTCCGGTGATGATTGACCAAAAAATAAAAAAAAAATTGCTCAATGTCATGGACAGTGCCTTTATGTTTACCGGTTCACATGTCTTTATGTTTAGCTTCAGGAACTGCTTGTATCAGGTAGAGCTCGTAGGAGCTGATACTTAATCCTTAATTTCTGGGCAAATATACAAAGTTTACCAGGGGAGCGGGGACTACTGTTTGAGAAATGAACCCAATAGTGTCCAGACCAGATTGTTCAAATTGCTAACCAAAAAATAAAATATATTTTTTAAGTGAGAGGTAACAAACATTTTTTTTAAATTTTTATTATTTTTTTATACATATCTCCCCATTGCCCCTCCCTCCCTCCCAGGCATACCCCAACCCCCCAGTGTCTATGTTCATTGGTTATGCTTATATGCATGCATACAAGTCCTTTGATTGATCTCTTATCTACCTCACCTAACTTTAATCTTCCTGCTGTAATTTCACAGTCTGTTTGAAGCTTTACTCTGTATCTATCCTTTTGTTCATCAGTTTATAATGTTCTTTATTATCCCCCAATGAGTGCGATCATGTGATGCTTCTCCTTCATTGACTGGCTTATTTCACTAAGCATAAGGCTCTCCAGTTCCAACCAGGTTGCTGCAAATGGTAAGAATTCCTTCTTTTTAATGGCAGCATAGAATTCCATTGTGTAGATGTACCACAGTTTTCTGATCCACTCATCTGCTGATGGGCACCTAGGCTGTTTCCAAATTGTGGCTATTGTAAATTGTGCTGCTATGAACATAGGGGTGCATAAATCCTTTCTGATTGGTGTTTGTAATTTCTTAGGATAAATTCCTAAGAGTGGGATTACAGGGTCAAATGGGAGATCCATTTTTAGTTTTCTGAGGAAACTCCATACTGTTCTCCACAGTGGCTGCACCAGTCTGCATTCCCACCAACAGTGCACAAGGGTTGGCAACAAACATTTATTTGAGACAGAAAACAATAGCTTTTGGGGGAATCACTGACTCAGGCAGAAAACCAAATAGTGTTCCAATTAGAATACAAAGGCAAAGGGTATTTATGGAAAGAAAAAGAGAGAAATTATATCCATAAAAGGAAAGCATTTCTATTGATGCAGAAAAGCTAACATAGTAATGCAAATTAAAAAAAAAATTTTTTTTAAATTTTCAGTCCAGTAGTCATAATATCTGCTTTCTTGCTATGTTTGCAAATAGTTCTTTTGGACACAGTGTTGATTTAGGCCCCATCCAAAGGTTATTTTGCCATGCTTTAACATTCCAAAGGTTTTGAAGCCTAAGATGTCAAGGCAATTCCTCTGGAAGGCTGCTCTGGCTCCATTTTAAAATGGCTACATTCCCATTATTTTAAACAAAATGTTCATCATAATTGTGTAGTATCTGCTAGGTTACATTGCTCTTGTCTCTTCTGGACTGGAATTTTCCTACTCTTTCTCTCTCTCTCTTGTCTCTTCTGGACTGGAATTTTCCTTCTCTCTCTTTTTCTCTCTCTATTTTTTTTTTTAATACTTAGGAGGGAAGGTTTTAAAGGTGGATCTGCTTTTATTAACACCTTGAGACAAATTTGGGGGATAGGGGAGCTGGTGAGCATTTGGAGACTTCACCTCTGGGCTTAATCCTGCCACTAATTATATGACTTTTAATCCCTTGCTTCTCTGGACCCAATTTTCTTTACTTATAACATCAAAAGGTTAACTAAATTATTACCTCTAAAAAAATTTTCAGTTCTAACATTCTTTGAATTTTTTTTGTTCTAAGGATAAATCTTCAACTAAGCTGTTCCCTCCTGTGTTTTCCTGGGTTGACTTTCTCCTGTCCATAATTTATTAAATATCTTCATGTTTTTGAGGACAGGGTCTGGGTTTTATTCAGCTTTCCCCCAGAATCTAGCACAATAACCAAGCAAGTGATTTCAACTAGGGCTGAAGTTAGCTCCTATTAAGATACCATCTTTGGCCCTGGCAGGTGGTTAGAGCGGATTCAGGTCAAGGGGTGTACCTGGGTTGCAGGTTCCTTCCCGCCCGGTCCAGTCGTGTGTGGGGGACGCAATCAATCGTGTCTCTTACAAGGATGTTTCTCTCTCTCCGAAAAAAAATACCATCTTTGTCCGGAGGAGCTCACAATTTAAGGGGGGAAAAGTGCTAAGCATCATTAATTAATCATGTAAGTAAACACTGTGGAAATACCAGGAACACTGGTTCCTGCCTTCCTTATCACTTACATGGTCCAACAGGGAACAAGAGGGCTCTTGTAATAGTTGACGCTTGAATGCTTTCCTTGTGCCTTCGCTTTCCCCGTGCTATGTCTCAGGTAACACACACACACACACACACACACACACACACACACCCCAACCCTGTGTCCTATAGTGAGTGGTGTGACCTGCTTCACACTTGAGCAAACAGGCACAGCGCTTACGTAACTTGCTTTGGGTAACTGAGAGGCAGATTCGGACAGGAGAATCGGAAAAATCAGATGAATCCCAAGAAGAGCCTGGTGATTTCTCCCAGGGAGCAGAAGAGCCTGGAGGAGTGATGAGTTGCAGGTACAGAAGGAGCAGAGGGCAGGTGTCTACTGAAGAGAAGGCTGCGGAAGTTGGCACCGGAGTTTGACAAACAAAAAGGCACTTCTCGGGGCTGGATTACGCAGCGGCAATTAGGAAAGCAGGCGGGGAAGAACCGGTGAACGAGACCTGCAGAGCCCCCGATCCCGGGGACGCAGGAACCGCTCGGAAATGACATCCAAAAAGAGAGGCTGGGCTCTCCGCCAGCAGCCCTGCAACCTGGGGGGCCACCGGCCGGAAGTGAGGCGGAGGAAGTCCCGCCCCGGAGGCGGTGCCGGGTGTGAGAGGAGCCGCGATGGGCGGGGAGGAGCTTCGCTGGTCCCTCCTGGAACCTTGGATTCCCGACAGGTAAACCTGCTGGCCGAACCTGGACCCTGGCGAGGCTGGGGCTTAGGACGGGTGGCCCAGTTTGCTCGGGGCCCCCCGCTCGGGCCGGGGGAAGTGGACCTCACATTGGGGGAGCGGCGGGGGGACAGGCTCCTTGGCGTGGAACTCCTGGGGTGATGGGGATGCGGAGAAACTTTGGGGACGGGGGTCGTGAGGGCCGCGGTCGTCGGGGAAATGCCGACTGGGTCTCCAGGACTCGGTCCCGGCTGGGGGTCGCGGGCTCCGGAGCCTTGGCGCTCGGGGATGGAGAGATGGAGCCTGGGCGCTGAGATGCGCGGACCTCGAGCTCAGTGGCCGCCTGCACTGACCCCAGGGCAGCGCTGCTGGCAGCGGGCAGAGGCTTCGCCGTTTCCTCTCTGCAGCCTGAGCTTTGCCACACTGTTGGCCATTCTTTAGGTGCTGTCGAATGTGATGAACTGATGCACGCACGGAGCTGATGCCTCACCGGGGTCGGGGGGTGCGGGTCGGGGTGGGGGGGACCTTGTCCCGAATTCTTAGTTGTCCCTTCCTCTGAATGTAGAAGTGACTCCAGCGTGATTCGCTGACCAGTGGTTTATGCGGATGCCGGTGTGGTAGAGATTCCGGACATTGTTTTGTGTTGACTGAAATTTAGAAATGTGCCTTCATGTTTATTTTATATTTTATTTTTGGCATGGAAAGAGAAGGCGATTAATTTGATTTCTTTCAAGCGTCTTCACTTTTCTGGAAAGAACTTCCAGATGAATGGATTCGGGAGGGGAGTTGGCCATCAAATGATATGCTGCAGCTCTAGCACTGAGCTTCTAATTTGTGTTCTAAGTGCTTTCTTCTCATAAATATGAACTCATTTTCCTTTTTCTTTTTTATGTTGGAAGTACTCTTACGTTTGAGATGTAAATGAGAATTATTGCATAACCGAGGTGACAATAGTAATTTATAAAAAAAACCAAGTCAGAGATTTCACCTGGCGTGTTCCCATAAGGTTAACTTCTTCCAAACAGTTGTCCGAGGCCTCCGTAAGAATAAATCACAGATGATTCAATTGTTTCCTTTGTAAACTATTTGTTTAGATGTCTTAAATGTGATGGAAAGTGGGAATGGATCTCAAGAACAAGTACTGTGACCAGATTGGTCTGGGTTGTCAGGCTGTGTAATAGGATCCGATCATGAATCACTATCTAGCTGCAGTCCCAGGAGGTGATAAAGGCTCCTGGGAGGTCCTAGATCTTATTATTAGATTGGATATAATGCAGTAGGCAAACCTGAATTTATGGCTTTGTTTTTGTTGTGTTGCTTTTGTGTGTTATTTTTACAAAGAAGAAACTAGTAAGCATTTTTAGATTTTAAAAAATCTAAGCTGTTCTTAAAAAGAGGTTGGAAAAAAACAAGTAGACATGTAAATAAATATTGCAGTCATTTAAATTTTAAAAGTTTGCTTGCCTTTCAAACTTGTTTTCCCAATGTCTGGAAAGTGTTGGTATCCAAATCACCTCCATCATTGTATGTTCTTGCTTTGGTGTCAACTTTTCAATGTATATAAATATGGTATAAAGTTAGGTTTTGAGACCCTCTAGATTTACTTGAATATTAATGTCTTACTTAAAAATAATTTTTCTACCTCAATCTGCTGTTCAATGTTATATCCACTTATTTTGCACATCTAAATGTCTGTATTCATAATGGTAACTATTATAACTAGCATTCATAATAAATTGTTATCCAAGTGGTAACTTGGGTTTGTGCATTGACATTCTTAAGGTTTTCAGTTTTGCAGAACACTGATATCCATGGACTCTAACATGGACTTCATTTAAAGAAATCCACGGACCATTAATGGACAAAAACATGAGTCATTTTGTATTGTGGCATTCAAATCCTAGCACTTTGGGAAAGGTAAGTTATCGACTGTGTTTTATTTTAGATGAGAGAATAGCCCTGGATTGTAATAAGAAATTGTAGGATTGTGATTGAAAATAGGCTGAATCTCTTTAAATTAAGTTTTAATGTGGACCTTCCAAGAGAGGTTTGTTCTGTGTTTATGAAGCAGTCCTTACTATTTCCCTCTATATAGTTCCTGGAAGATTACTAGATTACTACTCTGCTTTCTTTTTTCTTTTCTTTCTTTCCTTTTTTTTTTTTTTTTTTTTTGAGAGCTTCTGGTAATTCTTATCAATTTATGGGTACCCTATAGCAATGAGGCCTCAAATAGTCATTTAAATAATCTTACATCCAACTTTGGTTCTAGAATAATATAAGTCTCAAATATTCTGGCCAGTTTTATGCCTTAGGTTGAAGCAAGAAAAGAGGCCCCAAAATTTCTTTTTTTCCTTATCCTATCTTATTAGTGCTATTTTCTTTTTTGTTCTTCTTTTCAAAAAAAATCTCTCAGATGATTTATTCTCTGGGCCTTGTATCTTTCTATCCCAGGGGATAAATTTTCTCTCTTTTTCTTTTTTACCTTTCCTAACTTAGGAGTTTGTTAATTTTTAAAAATTTTTAACTAATAATTTTACTTGGCAACTTTTAATTACTAAGCTTTAAACTTGTGGTTTTCCTTATCCACTTTGTAGATACACTGACTTCTTATTTAGAAATTATTAAATTCTAAAATCAGACAGCAGTTCCAGGAATTCATCTTTTGGATATATTTGTACTTGTACAAAAAAAATTGTATATAAAGATATACATCATATTATTATTATTTTAAATAGACAAACAAATTAATTAATTAATTAAAACTAGACGTAGCGTAAATATCCCCCACCAAGGTATGATTGAATAAATGCCTTAAGACAATATAGCACTTTGCAACTCTTAGAAAGAATGAAGCAGATCTATAGGTGGAAATATGGAAAAATCTCTGTGAGATACATTGTTAACTGAGAAAAACAATATAAAACTGTATGTATAGTATGTATTAAAAAACATACATTTATATATGCATGCAAAATTTGTGTAAATCTATATAATACACTATGTTATATTTATTCAGATAGTTAGATAGATATATGATTGACACAGGTATTCCTGAGGAATGAGACTACAGGTCTAAAATAGGAAGACTCATATTTTTCTGTATACCTTTTCTGGTGGCTTAATTTTTTTTTATGTGAACGTGATTTTATTTTTACAATACTAAGAAACGAACAAGAAGCAAAGCTTTAGACTAATTTCACAATTAAGGGAGTCTACTGCTATTCCTTATGACTTTCATCCTTATAATGACATGCGCTATTCAGAGGAAAGGAATTGCATAAGTGAGTTAAGTTCTTTTTACAGAGCTGAAGGTTTGGTGATATAATAGGCTTTTAACCTTGACATTATATTATTACTCTTAATAAGGATTTGTGATTAACTAAGTGCTTAGTATTGCTGAATTCAATACAGCTATATAGTTTATAGCATGTTGCTGACTTCATGAGGTGATGCAGATGATACTTACATTTGCAAGCTAGGTTTGTATTTCACTGGCCGGGTCCTTGCCAATGAGCTTCTCATTAGTGAATGAGATGGGCTTTTTTTTATTCGAATTGGTATTTAGGGACTCTACTCTTTAAATAGATATTTAGTTACTATTTCACTTTGTTTTGATTTTTAGAAATGGCCTAAGGCTTTTCAAAGAATGGCTTGTGCCCTCTGTTAGTAAAATCATAAACCAGGAAGATAATATAGATATATATGGATATTCTTATTCTATACTGATGACACTACATTAAATTGGCTGATGATTTGCTTTGGGGTACAGCAAAAATTTCTGGTGACTCTCACTTATCCAGCCATCTTTGTCTTTCCACACTTTCACTGTGGGAACTTTGGAATATTAGTAATAGGTGAGTAAAATGAGTTATACAAGAAATTTAAAGATATAGTAATCTTCATTTTATTTGAGATCTGCTGACGATGAGCTATATAAGATACCAACCCATATGATACCACTGATTGTGTAACTTGTTAAAAATCAAAATGAAGGCCACTAATGTAGGGACTGCATCATGATTCATGAATTAGAATAGTTATGGTATGTCAGGTGTTTTATACCATAGTCTGACAGAGTATTTTTCTTACAATCATTGCAGTTAAATGATGCTTTGTTTCTTGAGATCCTTGGGTTTAAATCGCAACTAGTCACACAGTGAAAAAATCATTGGGCAGAATGCCTAAAGTGGGATTCCTCCTTATTCTTGCTAACAGAATGGATAGCAAGAAATTGAATCCAAGGGTTGATTGTGTTTTCTGAGTCTTGGTGAATATGGTAAAGGTAACATATAGAAAAAAAGAAGATGAACATGAAGGTAAAACTTACATGTAGCTAACATAGAAATGGGGAAGATGTATGTTTATGCATACATATGTGTGGGTCTGTGCACATAGATATATAATACATTGGGTATATATTATTTTACACATAAAGTATTTAAAATTTTTTCTGGAAAACAAAAAATTCTAGGAAGATACTCAATTAATCCAAGAGGAAAAAAAGTTCAGAATTTTAAGGCCTAAGAGCTGGATCTATCATAGGCTAGTTCATGATTATGAAAGTAGCTTAAAGAATTTTGTATGTTTTAGTAGCATTACAGGAAATAAGTGATGGAAAGGTAGATAAAAGCCTATGAGTGAGAACACTTAAATCAAGCAATACATTATGGTTAAGGGTAACTTTTAAGATTCTGTTTTGTGGTATTGGAGGGAGAAGTGGCAAGGAGAACTCAAAAACTTATTGCTGTTCAATTAGAATTTGAGCTATGTCCATAAGTCTTTCCTAGTATTCCAATTGTGTATGATCAAGATGGATTAACTATATCTATTAACCTACAAAACATGAATGTCCAAAAGTTGGTTTCATTGTTTGATAAACCCTGAAGGAAAAGAGAATTGTTTTAATCATTTTTGTGACTAAATGAAAGGGCAACTGTGATGATCTAGATTGAGGGGACTGGGACTATTTTGTTCAGAAAATAGAAGACTTTGGAAGACTTGGAGAAACTCCATGGGGAGTACATTTGTTTCTGTTAAGGCCAAAATTAATTCTAGCTGAGAGAAGGTATAGAACTTGTCAACAGTGGAGCCAATTTTGTCAAGAAGCAGTGAACTGCAGGTCATTAGGGTTGCTTAAGCAAGGTTTAAACATCAGCAATGCTGTAAAGGGGATTTCTCAAAGTATGGGAAATCGAACTAGATTAATACGAAAGTCGCTTTCAAACCTAAGATTTTTTTATAGTGCAATAAAGTGATTTTTAAAAATAGCACAAGTATCTATTATCTCTATATTTTAAATACTGATAGCTAACCTATCCCTGGTCATTATTCCACCAAGCTCCACTTACCCATAACCAGGAAATAAATTTAAAAACTAATCCCAAATATAAGACACAAACTATATGCTTTTTTCAGGTCCTTACTCAGTTTATTTACTTAGACATAGTTCTAACAGGCTTAATTAACTGGCATCTTAACTCCACAGTGTATTAAAAGCAGCAAATTGTTGCTGTGCCAAGTGCTCCTATTAGAGGCAGGCACATTGACAAGCAAGGGCAAGAAGATAATCAGAAAGCAAACCAAATAATTTTAAAATTGTAATAACCCAGGTTCATTTGATTAGGTGAAAATAGCTCTATATTAATGGATATTCAAAATGTTAAGTTTGAATTTATGTTCAGCATTTTCTATTTAAGAAGATTACAAAATTTTAGAAAGATCTCTTCCATGTGTTTAATAACAAAAGACAAATATTTGGCATTTGGAGGGGCTGCATTGTAGAATAGAAAGAAAGACAGGTTTGAATCCAGCTTCTAGGACCTATTATAAGTTCTGTAAATTAAGTTTATTATTCATCCCAAGCTTCAATCTCATCTGGAAAATAGGAATTTACTCAAGAATAGAGATAATATATATAAAAGATTTGCCTGTATTAGGTGATAAGTAATAGCTATTATTATTTCTTTATTACTATAAAGCTTATTCTACCTTGAATGTTTTAATTGTATAAGTAATCCATGTCTTCTTTATAAAAATTAGCATATATACATATATATATGGAGAGAGAGGGGGGATATTAGGATATATATATATATATACGTATATATATATCACCAAAAAGATATAAGTAAAGTCGCCTGTATTCTTCTACTACTGTCAATGTTTCAGTGGCATGCTTTATTTTAAAACTTCTGTGACAGGATGGCATTTCTGAGAAGTGATTGTTGAAACTACTGTTGGGAAACTTAAATTAATCACTACACATTCTAATCAGAATATATTCAGTGAAAGATGGTTACAGGGCACAATGCTGATTTCCAGAAAACCTTAGTCCTGGTCAATTTTCTTACATGAAAACCAGTCCGCATTGGATGTAACTTGGTGTTCTGTAGCCAGAAGACCTGAGTTTAAACCCTAACCCCACTCTTTCTCAGCTGGATAAACTACCTCCATTTCTTCTCTGTGGTTTCAATGTCTTCATCTGTAAATTGAGGGCAATAGTAATGTCTCAGTCATGGGGCTGCTGTAAGGACTAAGTAAACTTATATAAAGTATGAAGAGCAGTGCCTGGCCCAAAGTATAAACTCAGTAAATATTACTTGCTGTTTATATCATTAACTTTTAAAACCTTAAGGTTTTCTTGGGAGGAAAAGGCAGGTTTATAGGATCCCATAAATTAAAAAGAAGCAAGTTAGAAATACTACAAAAGTAGTAAGATTTATGATATGTTATTCATTTGAACTTGCAGAGTGTTCTGAATTTTTTCATTCTTAAAGGCTTTGTTACTTTTTCCTCCATTTAAGTATTTTCAAATAATATTCCTAGTTGAATCCCTTTACCCCATGAAATCAATTTCATTTTATTTCATCTTTTCCAACAAATATTTTGACTGTGCTTTCAAAGATCAAAAGCCCTTTAAGACAATCAGATATCATGGATAGCGTTTCAGGAAATACTCATTAAATTAGTTTATTTTACTACAACCCAACATGGTTCGGTAAGAACTTTAAACTCTGATTCAATTTAAAGTGAAGAATATTAATCTAATAGGTAAGTCAATGAATATGTTAATCTATTCTGTACACTATATTCTTTAAAATCTTTTTCTTTTTGTTTTTTTTTCTTAGTTCTTTCAGGATAGTATCTAGTGTTGTTATTAATTCTGGTCAAAGCATTATAGCTTTTCAAAATTCTTTAAGCCAGTGGTCGGCAAACTCATTATTCAACAAAGCGGCAAACTCGCGAGCCGCAGTTTGCTGACCACTGCTTTAAGCAGTTTTTATTAGACTTGCTAGTAGAATATGTGTATGTGTGTTTTGTTTTGTTTTGTTTTGTTTTAAAGCATCAAGTACAAGTTTTTGAAGACCCTGAGGCCTACCATCTTATGCATTCAAGATTTGAATTTGAATAACTTCATCAAGACTTAGATCCTCTTCAAAAGTCTCAAGTTTCATCTGCACTAAAGCTCTCCATTAAACTCTGTCACAAAATTAAAAGCTTAAAGGGACTAAAATCCATTAATACATTCCATTGTATTTTTCTTTCTCTGATCTCTCCAACTTCCTTCATCTGAGGGTCTTTCATATTGCCTATGTTCCTTTAGACTAGAGCCAAGGAAACAGTGCTTTCCAGAAGAATATACTGTATATCCTGTGGCTATAAATTTTCATTGCTAGAGAAGTATAAACTTGGCAGGATAAGTTTAGAATCACATCTTTTGTTGTGGTCTATAAAAACTTGAGTTCACAATAAGAAAAGGAAGATAAAGTGGTAGAAATATTTGAGGTCGGATTATATTCTCTGCGGCTATGTGGTTTAGAGAAAAGAGCCTCAGCCTAAAAGTTGATGGTTCTTATTCTCTCTGCCTCTTCCCAAATATTTGATAACTGGGAAAATCACTGCTCTGAGCCTTAAATTCATCTGAAACATAAATCTGATAGTATTTTCCCTGCCTACCTCACAGGGTTGTTGTGAGGATTAACTGAAGTATTAATTGAGGATTTAACTGGGCATAGAAAGGACTGTTAGATAAGAATTGCAATATAGACATAGTTGCATATCATCCTTTCAGCTTTTGGACCTGGAAAGGTAGGTGATTTAAGCACACTGAAGGCACAGTGTCCAGGCTGGATATGTGGTAACTAGGCTGTGTTAATTTTTGTTTTCTCTGAGTACATAGAGTTCTCTTAGGGGCTAATTCTAAGAAAGAGGAAGACTATAAATAGCCCTAAAATTATAAGTTAGCATTGATAATGTTCTAGGGCTGTTAGATCTTGTAACATATTTGTGGTTTGCAAAATTGGTTACTAAGTTGTGGCCCACATTAAAAATATTTTTTAGCCGAGACCGGTTTGGCTCAGTGGATAGAGCGTCGGCCTGTGGACTGCAAGGTCCCGGGTTCGATTCCGGTCAGGGGCATGTACCTTGCTTGTGGGCACATCTCCAGTGTGGGGTGTGCGGGAGGCGGCTGATCGATGTCTCTTATCGATGTTTCTGACTTTCTATCCCTCTCACTTCCTCTCTGTGAAAAATCAATTAAAAATATATTTTAAAAAATATATTTTTTATTTAAGCATTTTATTTACTGTTTTTTTTTAATATATATATTTTTTTATTTCAGAGAGTAAGGGAAAGGAAGAGAGAAATAGAAACATTAATGACAAGAGAGAATCATTGATTGGCTGCCTCTTGCCTCCTACCAGGGATCAAGCCCAAAATCAGGGCATGTGCCCTGACCAGGAATCAAACCATGACCTCTTGGTTCAATCAACCACTGAGCTCCACTGGCTGGGTGACCCACATTTTTTAAAAAAATGAACATAAAGCAGAAAATTTCATAATGCAACTCACCTGGTAATCAGTAGTGTTTAATAGTGTTTTAGTTGTATATGTGTGTGATGTATATGTTTGTATTTGTGTACTTGGTCGTTAAATAAAATGCATTTTTCCTATGAGTTGCAATTGCTTTTCTAGGAGCATCATTTTAGTACTAATGCCTTTCTACACATTTGGATTCCTAGGAGGCTGACTGCTTGTAACAAAAGAATTAACAGTTAATATCAGATTGACTTGGTATAATTAATGGGATTTTTTTTTAAATTTAGAGTTCAGAGAAAGCCTATAGTTCTTCTGGGTATTTTATATAACATTCTAATACCATTTACTCTGACACCCAGATATTAATATTGGTCATTATTAACATTTACTATTGGTTCAACCTCACACTAGTAGAAACATTATATGAAACTAGAGGCCTGGTGCACAAATTCGTACATCAGTGGGGTTCCTCAGCTGGCCTGTGGGATGAGGCTGAAACTGGCTCTCTAACATCCCCTAAGGGGTCTTGGGTTGTGAGAGGGCGCAGGCCAGGCTGAGGGATCCCACCAGTGCACAATCGGGGCTAAGGAGGGACCATGGGAGAGCTCCAGGGTATGTCTGGCCCATCTCGCTCAGGCCTGATTGGCTGAACCCCAACAGCAAGCTAACCTATTGGTCGGAGCATCTGCCCATGGTGGTCAGTGCACATCATAATGAGCAGTTGAGCAGCCTTAGCATATCATTAGTATATTACACTTTGATTGGTTGAACGGTTGATCAGATACTTAGGCTTTTATTATGTAAGTTTTTTTCTTTAAATATTAGAGGCCCTTTGCACAAAATTCTTGCCTGGTAGGGGATCCCTCAGCTCAGCCTGAGTCCTCTTGCAATTCAGGACCCCTCAAGGGATGTCAGGCCTAAGGTGGCAGTCAGACATCCCTCTCGCAATCTGGGACGCTGCGTGCACCAGTGACCATACTTTTCATACGGGTGAAAGACATCTTGCTGTTGTTTGGGCAGTTACGTTTTTTTGCCCTGAGTATAAAAAGTAGTACATAACATGATTCTTCTGAGGCAAATAGTACCATTTTTCCCATCTTATAGGTAGAAAAACTGAAGCAGAGGGGAGTTAAATAATTGGCTTTGTCACACAGTTATAAGTGTCAGAATCAGGGCTGACCACAAAATGTGCAAGACAGAGTTCATGCATGTCATCGCTGTATCCTATTTTTTCAGTGTTAGAGTAACCTTGGCAAATTTTAATTTTTAAGTCTAAGAGACTGTTTCTAATATATAGGGTAAGGTTCCTGGGCCTTGCCAGCGATCAGGACCATCTGTGGGGTGACTGGTGGGTGGTTCAATCAGGGGGCCCCACTGGCACCTGCCTTGGCTGGCAGCCTGGTGCTCTTCACTAGCCAGCCCCATCCCCCAATTACCACCGCTGATGGCCTCTCATCTGCATTGGGCAGATGCTCAATGAATGCATCATGGCAACATCATTCCTCCAGTCAGTCTGCTGTTTGGTCGATTTACATATTAAAGTTTTATTATACAGAATTTTGTTACTTTTATTTTTCTGGCCTAATGGCAAACAAAACACTCCCACTTAGTTTAGCATTGTTTGAGGATTCCCTGGAAGATAAATTACAGAGAATATAATTCCTATGACTAAGAGTCTCTCTAGAAGAGAAAATGCCTTTTTTTCTGTCTGGATAACTAAGTGTGTCTTTAATGATTTAAAATAAATAAGTCACTGACTAACTTATTCAACTATTTCTCTAAAAACAGATATCCATCTTTTGGTAATAGCAATGGTTAGCAACAGGTGACTTTTTTAGTACCTAAGAACAATAATAGGGAATGGCTTTTTCTCCAAGGGTTGTATATTCCAATTCCTGGTGAAGAACTAATTCTTTAGTGAACTGAAAAATTACATTTGGTGCCCTGGGAATATTTAAGTTTGGATGGAATATTATAGCAGAAAATATTTTTTTCTCTTTACAAATTATATAAATATATATAATCCTAGAGACATGAATATTTATCAGAAGATTTAAAATATAAAATCCAAGTTTTTTATTTTTCTGAACAGTCATAGCCAAACTTCATGCATTGGTAGAAACAGAACAAATTGCATAGATTGTGCAAATTGAGACTCTTGTGTATAACAATTGACAACAGTGGCATAAAGGTTCATTATTATCTATGACCAGCATTTTGTTGGCCCTCCCTCCCAGAAGAATCACATTGAAATTTATCTTTTCTTCATGGAAAAGGTAGGATTTACCCACAAAAAAAGGTTAAGAAAAGTAGTTAGATAGCCTCAGCCTCTTGGACCTTCTTCCGCCCTCATAAATCTAATTCATCATCAAAATATCTTTTCTACCTCCTTAATTTCTTTCAAACTATCCATCTTTCTGTTCTCACTATACTTACGCTATCACCATCATAAGTACACTTCTGCAATAGCTCTTAACTGGTTTCCTGAATTCACTTTTCTCTTGCTTTTAGAGTCATCTTTAGAGCACACAACTCTAATCTTTTTGGTCTCCTGTTTGAATTCAACCTAAATCTCCATGCATTTAAATCAGCTAAAATTTCCATGCATTCTTCTTTGCCTACTTAACTCCAACCACAATAGCCTTCCAGTTCTCTGAAGGTGCCATTTGTTTTTTTCTTCAGAAGTTTTTGCGGATACTTGCTGCTTAGAATGCTCTTGTCCTTCTTATATCTCTTCACTTAATTCATTCCTCGTGTTACCAATCTCACCTTAAATATTTTTTTTTCCTTCAAAGGCCTTCTCCCACAGCCCAGAGTATAGTATACTGTTCTTCCTCATTCTTTCATAAGTCACCCAGTTCATCTCACACCTGGCATGGTTGTAATATTTGCTTAATCATTTGTTAATATTGTATATATATAAAGATTTTAGTGATTTTAGGGAGAGAAAGAAAGGGAGAGGGATAGAAAGATGAATACATTGATGAGAGAGAAACATCAATTGGTATGCCCCCCACAGAGGATCGAGCCTGCAACCCTGGTATGTGCCTTAACTGGGAATCAAATCAGTGACCTCTTGGTTCATGGGTTGATGCTCAACTATTGAGCCACAACAGCCAGGCCATTTGTTAATGTTCTTACCCTCAAAATTAAAGCTTCATGAAGACAAGGACTGATGCCTGTTTTATTCACCACTATATGCCCACTGCTTAGGGAAATCCTAGAAAATAGTATGAATTCAGTTGATATTTGTGGACTAATTGTTTCCACGGCTACCACTAGTCATTTAGATGTTTCACATACTACAAATTCTTCTAGGTTATTTAATTTCTGTTCATAATCTTCTAATTGCTTCTCATGTCACTCCAGTTACAACCCAAAGTCCTTATAAAGGCCTTACCTGATCTTCCTTTGCTCTCCCCTTCTCTCTCTTGTCATCTCCTAACAGCTCCAGCCACTCTTGTCTCCTAGCTTATGCTCAGAAATGGAAAGTTTTCTTCTGCCTCAGGGACTTCGTACTTAATATTGCCTGAATCTGGAATGTTCTTGCCTTAGATCTTTTATTTTTTTAATATATTTTATTGATTTCTTATAGAGAGGAAGGGAGAGGGAAAGAAAGAAGCATCGGATCAGCCGCCTCCTGCACGCCCCCTACTGGAGATGTGCCCACAAGCAAGGTACATGCCCCAGACCAGAATCGAACTCCGCACCCCTCGGTCCGCAGGCCGACGCTCTATCCACTGAGTCAAACCCGTCTCGGCTTGCCTTAGATCTTAAAATGGCTTCATCCTTCATCTTGAGATCCTTCAAGTCATGACTTATCGCCCCAGTAAATTTTATTTCAAATTGTAGTCTCTCCACCATCCCATGCCATCCCTATTCCTCTTCCCTGCTTTATTTTTCTCCATGGTACTTATCTCTGACACTATCTACCATGTTTCCCCCAATACCCAGAGTAATGCCTGACACATGGTAGGCACTTAGAACTTATTTATTAAATGAACAAATTTAACTTTTACTTATAGAAATGTATATTTGCAACAATGAGACCTATAGCCTGAGTTGTGGGGACTTAATATTTTAAAAGCTTAGTTAATTAGGGTTATTTATATCTTGCTCTGTTATAAAAGATATTTGAGGTGACTTCTAAAAATATAGTATAAAAGGATTAAGACATAAAGAGGACAAAACAAAGATTGTAATAGTAACATTGAACTGGATAAAGTTATATGGAACATCCTCCCTAGTGGGTAAAGACAGTTGCAAATTTATCTCATTAAAGGCCTGGCTTAGAAATGGTAATTGGACAGGAATCATGAATTTTTTGTTTGTTTTTTTGTGGCACAAGTCATAGACATTTGAGTCTCGCATAGGAACTCAGAAAACCTATTTGATTTAACTATAAAATTGTGAAATGGCTCTTCTAGAAAAACTTGCTTTGTATTAGGAAATTCCCTATTGGTGAAAGATGCACATAAAGATGGCAGTCATGGCTACCAGCCTCTGCTTATGTTATGTCCAGGACATTTCCAAGGTGATTCAAACTTAGTTGGATATTTTTGAAAGTCTGCTGACAAAGATACCAACCAGCACATTAATTACTCTAGTTTCTCTGACTTTAACCATGAGGTAGTATGAAATTCCAATTGCTGTGGCTTCCTTCCTTTTGAGACAGATGATTGATGACTTATAAATAGGTTTTTCATTTTACAACATATACATCTATCAAATCATAATGTTGTAAACTTTAAACTAATCCAAGGTTATATGCAACTAGAGGCCTGGTCCACAAAATTTGTGCACATGGGTGGGGGGCGTCCCTCAGCCCAGCCTGCACCCTCTGCAATCTGGGTCCCCTCGGGGGATGTCTGACTGCCGATTTAGGCCCAATCCCTGTGGGCATCTCTCTCACAATCTGGGACTACTGGCTCCCAACTGCTCGCCTGCCTACCTGCCTGATTGCCTCCTAACCACTCTCCTGCCAGCCTGATTGATGCCTAACTGCTCCCCTGCCAGCTCGATCACCCCCAACTGTCCTCCTCCACCAGTCCATTTACCCCCAACTGCCCTCCCCTGCAGGCCCCGTCACCCCCAACTGCCCTCCCCTGCTGACCATAACTACCCTCCCCTGCTGACTTGGTTGCTCCAAACTACCCTCCCCTGCTGGCCTGATCACCCACAACTGCTGAGCATCTTGTGGTGGCCATCTTGTGACCCTGTGGGGGTGGCCATCTTGTGTGAGGGTATGGTGGTCAATTTGCATATTACCTCTTTATTGTATGTCAGTAAAACTGGTTTTAATACAATCAACAACTGAATTGGGGTGGAGAGTTGGGAGTAAAGCCAGTGAATCTTTTGCCAATATAGCAGTGGGACATTATATGTTATGTGAGTCTATATCTTTCTGTTTATGGGATATATACTTTTCTCATTCTAATTTGTCTTTTTTTTTTTCCATTTAAAACTGAATCAGGGCTTTCAGGAACCTGCAGTACTTCATTAAACAAAGCAGGTATTTTGAGTGTCAAGAATATTTAGCAAAGTAGTGTTCTGACAAAATGTGCTCTTTTTGACTTTTTCTTTTCTTTCTTTTTTTAACCTTCTCCTTTTTATCTTTGACCTAAAGAGAAACAGTACTTTTTGAAGTCAAATCTTCTGTCCTGTTCCCCTTTTTTTAGGGTTGAAAAGAGGGAATTCAGCCAACATTAGACTAGAGAAATAATGGAAATACGTACGTTTTAAAAATCATTTATGTTCTACCCATTTAAAAGAAAAAAATGTGGGGAGATATAATAAGAACATCACAGAACCATTAAAATGAACAATTCTCATAAAAGGCAAGTAATTTTACCAAAAGCATTATGAATGCCATGTTGCTGATTAAATGAACATATTGGGTATGTTTAATCTATAAGTATACATTATTCTAAATAATTTAAAATGTGTTAATTGAGTGTGCTTTACATATTTACTGGAACTTTATGTTCATTTTTTTAGAAAAATCAAGCATCTTGTCAGTTTGGTGTTTGATGAGTACTAGTGGAAAACCTGAGAACAGATAGACAGAACTATCAGTGTAAAAATAATGCAAACATCATCATATCTTTTAGCATAAGTGGTGTAGAAGCAGAAAGATCTTGTTTTCAGTAAAAGTGGTGAGGTGGCAGAAAGAAAATATCTCCCAGCGTCTTTGCTGACACAAACTTTGCTATAGTGGGGACAAAAATAATATGTCTAGGATTTTAACCTACTGTTTCCCAACTGTGTTATTCAGAATGCTAACATAGCTAAAAAAGATTCTTAAACCAAAAGCATTCTGAATTAAGTTTGGAAAACGTTACATTCTTTTTTGGAAATTTATAATGCACTTTTCAAATTTATGTGTTGCCAGAACACTTTTGCTCATAAAATCTTAATAGCCCTTGGAATAGTATATCAGAAAATGTTATTCTAGATTTAAAAATATATTTTAAAATATATACATCCATATATATGTGTGTAATAATATATTCTACATTAGTATTTGATATATTCTAAAACTAAGTAAGTAAATCCTAATTACCAATAAATTTTTCATCTAATGTAGAATATAGATATTAAAATATTAAATGAATATAGATATTAAAATATTAAAATTATTCTAAAACTAGAGGCCGAGTTCATGAATTCATGCACCAGTGGGTCCTCAGCCTGGCCTGCAGGATTGGGCTGAAACTGGCTCTCCAACATCCCCCGAGGGGTCCTAGATTGCAAGAAGGTGCAGGCCAGGCTGAGGGACCCCACTGGTGCAGGACTCGGGCTCAGAGAGGAACACATGAGGTTGGCCAACCAGAGAGGGACTATGAGAGGGCTCCAGGGCATGTCCAACCCATCTCGCTCTGTCCCAATCAGCCAGACCCCAGCAGCAAGCCAACCTCCTGGTCGAAGCATCTACTACTGGTCAGAGCATCTACCTCCTGGTGGTCAGTGCACATCATAGCGAGTGGTTGAGCAGCCTTAGCATATCATTAGCATATTACACTTTGATTGGTTAAACAGATGACTGGACAACCGGATACTTAGCATATTAGGTTTTTATTATATTATAGAGGCCTGATGCACAAAATTCATGCAAGAGTGAGTCTTCCTTCCCCCGGCTGCCAGCACCAGCTTCCCTCTGGCAACCAGGACCCGAGCTTCCCTCCAGCCACTGGCAGGCACCGGGACCTGGGCTTCCCTCACATCTCTGGCTTCATCTTGAAGGTCGTCTGGAAGGATGTCTGGTCTAATTAGGATACTATGTCCTTATTATTATAGATTGGTACATATGTACTAAATTGAATGTGTGGTCATTAACTAATTTGTGCAATGTTGGTATAGTTACTATCTCTTCCTGGAAGCACTTTCTTTACTTAGCCTCCAGTACTTGATACCCTTTGGGGTTACCTCCTACTTCTCTGACTATGCCTTCTTCCTAGACTCATTTCTCTTGCTGATCTCATCTGGTCTCAAGGATTTAATACCATCTTTGCTTGAAAATTTGTACCTCCAGCTTGAGCTCCCCTTTGAACTTCAAAACTGCCCATTTAACATTTCCATTTGCATGCTTAATACTCATCTCAAATTTAACATGTTCAAAATTGAACTTTAATATTCCCTCTCATCGCAATTTTTTAAAGCTTTTTCCTCAGTAACAGACAATTCTATCCATCCTGTTTCTCAACCCTGGAGTTATCCTTGACTGCTTTCTTTCTGTCACATCTGCAATCAGGTCCTTTAGAAATTCCTGTTGTCTCTGCCCTAAAAATATAACCAAAATCCAGTCACCTCTACTGCTACCCCTTACACTTGCCTCCTAATTTATCTTCTTGCTTTTTTTTACCTCTGCCCCTTCAATCTATTAACATAGTAGCCAAAGTGACCCAGGTAAAACAGAAGGCACATCACGTCACTCTGCTTAAAACTGTGAGAGCTTCCTACCTCAAGAATGGAAACCCTTTGCCTTTCCTACTTCTCTTCCCCAGATGCTCTTGCTTCAGCCCACTCTCTGTGTGTAAGGACTTCGCCAGTGCTGTTCCCTGTGCTTGGAATGCTCTAGGTATCATGGGGTACTTTCCTTTGCCTCTTTCAGGGCTTGACTCAGGGGTCACCTCAGTGAGGTCTAACTGCAAACCCCCTACTCCCTTTCACCACACACACTTTTTAATCCCTTTTTCTTGCCTTCTTGTTCTCTTTAACACTTTTTAGTAAGTAATATTCTCTATATTTCTTTTATTTCTCTCTTGCAATACTAGAACGTAAGCTGAATGAGAGCAAGGTGAGTTGTTTTGTCTTTTTTGTTTGGTTGTTCTCTGTTATAACCCTAATGTCTAGAACAAGGCCTGGTTCAGAGAAGGTAAATATTTGTGGAATGAACTAATGAATTAATCATTTATGAAATTGCTTAATTGCCTTAATTCAGTGAATATAATATTTTTTAGTTTCCTTGATGTGACTGAATATAAAATAAAGGTTGCATCTATACATACATCAGAATAATTTTGAGATAATGGGGAAATCCCATTTAAATTGAGAATTTCTCAGAATGTCAGTATACATTTATACTCATTCAAATACTGTTTATTCAACACTTGCTGTTTTCAGATATGCTTTCAATATGCAATTAGAAATAATACTTTCAGCAAGTTAGAATTCAGTAAATTGCTCCTAAATGAATAAGGTAAACATAGTATGGCTGGTTATATACGGGGGAATACCATCATCATCAGCCCTACTATAGGTTCCACATCTTATATGGATATGCATCTTTTCTGGGCTTGCTATGTGTCTTCCCAATTAGAGAGGTTCACCAGTTTATTTTTCAGGAATTTGTAATCTTTTGCTCCCTCTGGTGTCGGTCTGTAATACTGCAGCTGGCCTCATGCTCTCCCTGCTCTGGAGATCCAAAGTGTGCCAATTAGTTCAGGTGAGACAGAAACCAGTCTCAGTCTCGGTGGCAGTCACCCAAAAAGCTGGACCTTTACACATACATTCTACCTTCTCTTTCCCTCCTGACGGGCAAGTTGTGAGTTGGGTGTTTACTCTGATCAGGATGAACTTTGCCAGCTTGGTGGAAGGGCTAAACACGTGAAATGAAATGTCTTTCTTATCCATGTCAATGTGGTTCTTCTTGGCTTTGAGCGTTCCTGGGATACTGTGACTTCTTAACTGGCTTCTGGAGGCCACATAAAGGCTTTTTAGACCATATATTGTTAAGTTAATGTATCTGCGTGAGCTAGATCTGGGACTTCCTATTCTGCCATCTTGCTGACCCTCTGTCAGGGGTTTCCTACACTGTTTTCTCTATTTATTAGGACTCCAGCCATGTTGGATTAGGGCCTACCCTATTCCAATATGACCTCATCTCAACTTGGTTACATCTGCAAAGAGCCTGCTTCCAAATAAAATCACACTCACAGATATCAGGGGTTAGGGCTTCAACTTATCTTTTTGCGGGTGACACAGTTACACTTACAGCAGCTTCCACTGGTGCTCATAAAAGATTGAGAGCAAAACAGAAGATTGGAGAGACAACGTGTTAGGACTTTCTGCCCTAAAGAGGTGCAGGAACCTCTCCACCAGTAGCTACCGCCACCTTGTGTTTAATCTGGAATATAGAGTGCTAGAGAGTTTTTTGCAGTGTTCCTTCACAGATACAAATTAGCATTTCACTGCCATAGGGTTAGGGTGAGGATGCAGTTCATTGCCAAGGCCTGCTTAACACTGAGTTTGGACCAAGAGAACCAGGTGTGATGCTGGAACTATCAGATAGGGACTTTCATTATGATAGAAATGTTAAAGAATCTAGTAGAAATGGTGGGGCATATGCATGAACATATGAGGAATTTTAGCAGAGAAATACAAACTAAAGAGTCCAATTGACATATTAAAATAAAAAAAATACGATATCCAAGGTAAAGAATGTATTTGGCAGGCTATCATCAGACTGGACCTCGCCGAGGGATGAATATGTGAACTTGAAAATAGGTCAGTAGAAATGGTGCAAACTGAAGCACAGAAGGGAAGAAAGAGCGATGTGAAAAGAAATAATGAAAATGAAAATAATATGGTATAACTTTTCAAGTATCTAGTTATTCCTATTGATGGACAGAGGAAGCCAGCACCTGCTGCTATGCTATCGTTGCCATTTCTCTTTATTCATTTTTGTGTTTCTCAGTGCTTCTCTGTTATAGCTGCTTTCTGCTTCTGACCTTTATGATGGTGAGTGAAACCCACACCCAACTTTCCAGAAGAAAGCCAGGCTCTTTTGTGGAACTTAAAGGCAACTTCCAAGGAGTTCAGACAGAAGACACTTTGAAGTAAGCTGTCTCTCCAAATTATGTGTCTCTAGTGAGCTCCAACCAGTGATACCTTGATAAAACTGGCACCTTATTTTCCTTCTATTTTAGAATGAATTTCCCAGGAACATCCCTACTCCAAATAGTAGTACTCCTCGCTTCCTTCCTCTTTTGATAATGTCTGTCTTGCTGCCGGCCCCAGAGACTTCTTTACTCGTTTTCTCAGCAGCCCGGTAAGGTCTGATGTTTCACAGAAGATTCCAGCCAGTTATAAAATAGTGTAGAGATTTTCTAGGGAAAGTATTTAAAAAGCATCCTCTCTCTACTTTTTCTCCATTCACTCGTCTCAATTTCTGAAACACAAGTACATTCTGTAGAAACTCAGATTGTGAAATGATTAATTTTTGTCTGTCCTGAAACAGCTTTTGAGAGCAAGATAGAGGACTAGGCTAAAACTCTAGGGCAACACTTATTGTACTTTCATCTTCTGAAAATGAGAGAGAGAAGTGCCAAGAGTGAAACTAGAGGTGTGGCCTACTGGGGGAAATATTTGGTTTCTATTCTAAATCATCCACACTGTTGCTTATGACTGTATTGATTTTCAGTGGTTTAGGGATAGTTTCATAACCAACTCCCACTAGAAAAGACAGGTTTTCCATGAAGTCTTTTCACAGTAAGTCTGAAATAGCTTCTTCTGGATGAAAATGGCTACTTTAGAAATATCAAAATAAAGCAGAACAAAAAGAATGCATTATCTCACCTAGGTTTTAAGATAGTTATAGAAATATAATGGATTAATTATGGACTCAGATTCAAACTTCAGCACGTTTAGTGTTTGACATGCTTAACAATTGTCCTGTCTTTGATAGCTTAAAGCTGTATCAAGGGTAAATTTCTTGCATTGGGTAAATATGTGAAGTTTCTCTGTGTATAATTGATCCTATGAATACATAATATTATACATATTTAAATGTGATCCTTTCTTAAATGGTCTAAGAGGGAAAAAGCCTTTCATTTTGTATAAAGTTTATTGATTCATCTGTGATATCCAGGTTCGAGGTACAGACTGATATCACTTGGCATACCATTCTAATGTATCATGTGAGAGTAGTTTCTATTTGAAACTTCCAAATAGATACTCCAGAACTGCCGGGGAATTCCAGCAAGGTCACTCACCCATTGAAACTTGAAAGAAAAAAAAAAAAAAGAGGGAAAAATAGCCTTTGTGTAAACATTAACTATGCTTTTTAGTGGCTTTTTAATCCTAAAGGGAGCACTCAAGCTGGATTTCTTTTATATTTTAAATCAAAAATAGTAAATTTAATTAATTTGGAGGATAAGTTTATTTATCTTTTCTGGATTGGCAGAATATCTAATGCTTAGAAAAATGGCTTTCCACAGTTTAGCCTTTAAACCACAAGGAGACAGAGTACAGGCGTGAATTCCTAAAAGGGATTTCATTGTTTTTCTTGATAGCTTTATCGGTGGAAACAGACCCAGTTCTTGCTCTTGAAGCTTTATAAACCTGTCCTTAAGTGACATTGAAAAACAGACAGGCATTTGACAAGGCAAATATCGGTGGATGTACGCGGTGAACTAAAGTATTGTCGTTCTTTAAATGTCTGTTGTGTGGTCTCAATACACAATGAGGTGTTGACTGTTTGGAAAATAACAAGAGGATTCACTCATCCATAGGCTGGCAATCTATTCAGTCCTGATTCTTTAAATCCATAGTATTTTATTTCATGTTAAAATCTGCATATATGGTACCTCATAAAATGACAGCATATTGAATTTAGTTTTAATTTTCATTATGGTATAACTTTCCAGTCTTTTGCTGGTGCAGTTGCATCTGAGTTGGTAGGGCCCTTGCAAAAGGTTCAGTGTCTGACCTGCAGGGTCTGTGTACGTTGGTGCTCTCTGTCCCTCCTGCTCCATGTACCGCCCAGTGTTGCAGTGGTGGCAGATGCAGCCACTGTCTACCTCTGGACAAAGGAGGGCTTTTATAAAAGAAGTTTATTAAATATTGAGTAGATACAAAATATTTATAAAATATCCGTAAGGCTTGCTGGAATAACTATATAGGGAACATATGTGTACCTCCAGCTCAGTTAAAAAAAAAAAGTAGTATTACCATTACCTCTAGTACAGTGGTTCTCAACCTTCCTAATGCTGCGAACCTTTAAGGCAGCTCCTCATGTGGTGGTGACCCTCAATCATAAAATTATTTCCGTTGCTACTTCATAACTGTAATTTTGCTACTGTTATAAACTGTAATATAAATATCTGATATGCAGGATGTATTTTCATTGTTACAAATTGAACATAATTAAAGCATAGGGATTAATCACAAAAACAATATGTAATTATATATTGTGAAATATTTATTTCTAATTACAAATAAATGAAACTTTGTCTTGAATCGTGGTGTAGCATGGGCAACAGTCTTCATATAACAACAGTAAACTACATTACTACATTTTGCTACACCAAGGAGTGGTGTGTTGGTTCCTAAGACCATGGGAAATAGGTGTTCTCCAATAGTCTTAGGCGACCCCTGTGAAAGGGTTGTTCGACCCCCAAAGAGGTCGCGACCCACAGGTTGAGAACCGCTGCTCTAGTATCTATCTCCTTTGTACTTCTCTCTGATCCCAAGCTTCTCTTGCTCCCTCTGAGGTACCCAAAGTTCTGGATTTTGTGTTAATAATTTGTTGCTTCTTTCAATGCTTTTATCACATCTGTGTATTCCTAAACAGTTTATCGATTAATTTTACATGTTCTTGAACTTTATAAAAATGGAATCATATTATATATTTTTTTCTCTGAAACTTACTGGTTTTTTTGCTCAACATTATAGTCTTAGATTTGTTCATGTCAATGCATATAGCTATTGCTCATTAGTCTTCACTGCCGTATAGTATTACATTGTGTGAGTATTTCAGAACTTACTGGCAGATAAATTGATTGATGGACATTTGGAATATTCTAGTTTTTAGTTATTACAAATATTGCTCCAATATACACAAATATCTCTGTGTATATATCTGCCATACATTTGCAAGGACTTCTCTATCAATGTTTCCTAACCTATTCTATGTCAGAGCACACATGGAAAATGATAGATAATATTTGTTCAATCCACTGCATTAAATTAGCTGTGTCCCTGACTAGAGGGCTGCGGCGATCCATGTGGGCACACCCAGAGCCAGCCAGTGTGCGCTCAGGGCTGTGGCCCAGCCGTCGGGGGGCTCTGTCAGGGGATGTGCCTGGGGGTGGAATTGCTGGTTTTGTGAGCACGCTTCTTCAGCCTCTCTCAGTAACGCCAAATTGCAGAATTCTACCATTCTCGTGATTATAGAGGTCAAATCGGAAAAATACAATTTTTTATGCCCTAGGATATCAACGGAGATTTGCTTTCTCAAAACACAGTAATGTCTAAATTCCTTTAAAATGTGACAGCAGAGATGAACAAGGCATTAGACGATGTTAAGAAGTGACAACATGCCCTCATAATTGTTACTCATTGTGAAAGCCGACACCCTAGGCTGGATGAAATGCTTGCAAGAGCTGTAATTCTGTCTCCCAGGTTTAGTATTGCATTAGTGTTTTGTTTCTTAGCCCCCGGGGGGTGGGGAAGGGACGCGGGGGACGGGGGAGGCTACTTTCAGACCGTGTATACAGGACAGAGCAAAGAGAGCTAGGGGTGTAAAACTTTTAGTTTAAAAACCTAAGCATACAGAAAAGAGGCTGGTTTGTGTTGACCAATCTGTAAAATTGGTTTTCTTTAAACAGTAAAAATCTTTATCAGAATTAACATGGGAGTAATAAATGATGATGATATTACTATCTCGACTCAGATGACATCAGACTAGACAATTGATTTTTTAAAATGTACCAAGCCTACATATTTTTCCCATGACATCTTCAAGAAGCTCCTGTGTATTACTTATGGTTACTTGGCTTCACACAGAAGATATAAACGAAATCTTTACTTGGTGGAAGCATTGCCTTGTGGCTTGTAGACCAAGGCTGTTTAAAATTAGATGGACAATATCAGAGCAAAGCTTTCAAATTTATGTGTAGCCTGGTTTATGAAGACCTAATGTCAAAGTATTATTTTAGTTTTTCTAACAACATGGATTGCTTCACAAAGTTGTGTTTTATCCTTGCCCAGGGGCCATACTAATCTCTGTATCCTTCCAATTTTAGTATATGTGCTGCCAAAGCAAGCCCCAAACTGGTATTTTAAATGAGTTGGCAAAAAATTACATATAAAAACTGTACTTCCATTTTACTGGTATACTGTGCCCTGCACATCAATCAAGGTTTCAGTTGTTTTTATATGATTAAAATTTGAAGCATAGTCACCAGTTTTTGTATTAACACTTCTGTTAACAGTCTGTGTGTCCATATGCACACATATACATATATGGTAGTCTCCGCCCATACTTGGATACCTGAAATCACAGGTAGTACCAAACCCTGTATACAGCAAGTCCTCACTTAATGTCATGGATAAGTTCTGCAACTTTAAGCAAAATGACGTGTAATAAAATTAATTTTATTATGCCATAGACTAATTGATATGAATAAGAGTGAAGCTCCTATGGCATCTCATCAACATTATAATGAAACAATATCTAACAAAATGATGTATTCAAGCACCTGCTATATACTGTTTTTTTTCCTATACATGCATATCTATGATAAAGTTTAACTTACAAATTAGGCCCAGTAGGAGGTTAACAATATAATTAATCATAAAATAGAATAATAATACTGGAGGCCCAGCGCGCATGAAATCATGCACAGTTAGGGTCCCTCAGCCTAGCCTGGCCTCCATAGCCGGCCTCTGCTGCCCTGCAATGCTATATGAAGCTCCTTGCCCCTGGACACTGCAATGCTCCCAGCCTCTCCACAAGGCTCCCCCCACCCCACCCCTTGACTGCTCTGCGAACCTCCCCCTGCCCCACGACTGCCCTGTAAAGCTCCCCCCAACCTGTGACTGCTCTGCAAAACTTGCTGCTGCCCAGTGGCTGCTCCACTAAGCTCACTGCTGCCCTGTGAAGCAGCCCACTGTTGCCGCTGCCGCTCAACAGTCCCCCATCCTGCCCACCGCCACCCCCACTCCTGGTGAGTGGCTTGGGGGCCGAGGGGAAGGAGGGAATGAGAGGGGCTCCATGCACTTCATGATGACCAGTCATCTGTTCGGTCGTGATGGCACCTGGCTCTTTATATATTAAGTAAGATACTGTAATAAAAGTTTATGTGGATGTAGTCTCTCAAAATATCTTTTTGTGCTGAACTCACCTTTTCACCTAAAGGAAGCAATGTATGACTTCTCTTTGGTATATCCCAATTGCCAGCATCACTACTTTTGTACTTTGGGGCCATTATTAAGTAAATAAGTGATACTTGAACACAAGTTGTGAAACTGAGACAGTTGATCTGATAACCCGAATGGCTTCTAATTGACTATAGGCAGGTAGCTGTACAGTGTGGATATACTGGACTAAGGGGTGATCCACAGCCTGGGCAAGACAGAGTGGCAGTACTTAAAACTTGTGAATTGTTTATGGAATTTTTCACGTATTATTTTTGGATCATAGTTGACTGAAACTGCAGAAAACAAAATTATAGATATAAGCAGACACACCACACATATATAATATACATATTACATATATTATATATGTCTATATATGTATGTATGTATGTATATATATAGTATTGGTGGTATTTAGTATCATTCTCAAATAACATTGATTAAGCATCTGAGTATATGACACTGACTTCCCTCTAAATGTGTAGCTAAGCTCTAGCTACAGGCATAAAGGATAAATAATATATGGTTACTATAAATAGCAATTGAAAATAGTGGTAAATATAAATTCAGGATTTTATTCATTATTTTTGAATATGAAATGCTTATTGTAATTTTTCCATATGAGGCCAGAGTTCATAAAGTTATTTTTAAATTTTAGGCATCCTGAGTTTTAATAGCAAGCACACATTTCAGCATAGCTGGCCATTTGTACCCAAGTACCCCTTATAAAAGTGGAGAGTGAATGTGTAGCCCTAGAAATAGGAAGTTGACCTCCTATAAAGACTTTCTATACTTACATTTCAGAATTTATTGTAAGTTTTGCATTCTTCTCTCTGTTTCAATACATTTATCCCCAAATAAAGCTGGTGCTGCATAAAGACTTATCCTGAGGTTTGAGAAGCAGGATAATAAATGGAACCCCACTTCCCAAAGGCCGTTAAGTCAGAAATGCTTTCTTGTAAGGAAGTTTTGACTTCATAGTCTGGGTTCCATGTAGGCTTTACTGAAAGTGTAGCAGGTTCTCCTGAGTTGCCTCCTTTGTGTCAATGATCTCGCTCCATCTTTTTAGCCAACTGTCCTGTGTCCTTGTGTGTCATTTCTTGGACAGTGCTTTTGATGGAACCCTTCTTCTTTGATCTTTGTTTTATCTTGGTTTCCCTACCCTGTTTCTTTTCAAAACTCTTTGGCCATTCCTTCCTGTCTTATTCCTCTCTTCCCCTATTTGTGATTAAGTTCCCAGTTAAGTTTTAGCTTCTCCTTCCTCACTTGATATCACTTTTCCCAGCTATTGCAGTTCTGTCCTCTCACTTATAATATCCAGGTGCCTTTTTTTAAAATATATTTTTATTGATTTTTTACAGAGAGGAAGGGAGAGGGATAGAGAGTTAGAAACATCGATGAGAGAGAGACATCAATCAGCCGCCTCCTGCACGCCCCCTACTGGAGACGTGTCCGCAACCAGGATACATGCCCTTGACCGGAATCGAACCTGGGACCTTCTAGTCCGCAGGCTGATGCTCTATCCACTGAGCCAAACCGGTTTTGGCCCAGGTGCCTTTTGGACAATCTACCTAGGACATTTTAGGTTCACTTCATATTTAGCATTTATAAACTCACTATCACATCCCCAGTGCCTTATATAGAGCCTGGCACAGTAGGTACCAACAAATACCTATTGAGTGAATTAATTAAATGAATCTCCTTTTCCTTCAGATCAGATTCCTCCTCTAATTTTCACCTTTTGACATAGTATCTCTGCTCTTACCTCTGCTCTCTGCTATTGCAAGTATTTTGTTGATTTTTTTTCTTTTGAAATATATCATATATGTATTAGTTATTGTCATGACTTTAACCTTATCGAGGTCCTTGGCAACTCTTGACAAGATTACTCCTCCAGTTTCCCATCTGGCCTATTTGGTTCTAATCTCTTTTCTCTCCAAGCTATTTCCACCACAGCTACTCTAATAACTTTTTAAATGTTTACTTATTTCTTGTTTTAATATGCTTTTTATTTTTGAAATAATTTTAGGTTTATAAAGAAATTGCAAAAATAGTACCTTTACCCAATTTCTTCTGATGTTAAATTAACATTTTACATAAGCATGGCTCATTTGTCAAAATTAAGAAATTAACTTTGGCTCTGGCTGGTGTGGCTCATGATTGATTGAAGCATTGTCCTGTACACTGAAACGCAGCAAGTTTGATTCCCAGTCAGGGCACATACCCATGTTTTGAGTTCTATCCCCGTTGAGGTGCGTGCCAGGGGCAACTGATTGGTGTTTCTCTCACACATGATTTCTCTCCCTCTCTCCCTCTTCCTCTTCCTCCCTCCCTCCTTCCTCTTCCCCCCCGCCCTCCTCCTCCTTCTTCTTCTCCTCTCTCTCTCTCTCTCTCTCTCTCTCTCTGTCTCTCTCTCTCTCTCTCTCTCTCTTTTTCTTTCCACCCCATCTCCCTCCCTTCCTCTCTCTAAAAAATTGTTTTAAAAAATTAACATTGCTACATAACTATTAACTAAAACCCAGACTTTATTCAGTTTTCACTAGATTTTCCACTGCTGTACTTTTGCCACATTGCCTTTAGCATGTCATTATCAGACCTCATTTGGAGTATTCTATTCAGTTCTAGTATTATATTTCAAAGGGACATTTTTGAAATTAAAGTACCTGCATTATTTTTCTGTTGCTGCCAAAACAAACGATCACAAATTTAGTAGCTTGAAACAATGCAAATTTATTATCTTATAATCTGTAGGTCCAAAATCCAGCATGAGTCTCATTGGGCTAAGACCAAGGTACCTCGAGGCTGTGTCCCTTCCCTGGCCTTTTCCAACTTCAAGTAGCTCCCTTCCCCCATCTTCAGAGCCAGCAAGAGCAAGTCCAGTCCTTCTCACTTTGCCTCTCTCTGGCCACAGCTGGGAAAGGTTCACCACTTTCAGAGGGCTCAAGTGATTACTTTGGACCCATCTGGATAATCTCCCCATTTCGAAATCCTTAACCTTAAAGAAATTGTGTTTTTAAAAATTAACATTGACACATAACTATTAACTAAAATCCAGACTTTACTCAGTTTTCACTAGATTTTCCACTGCTATACTTTTGCCAGGTAAGGTGACATAGTCACAGGTTCTAGTGATTAGGGCATGCACATCTTGGGGGCCGGGTGGGAGGGGGAAAGGAAATGGACTGTTATTCTGCCTACGGAGTACTTATTACAGAGACCATCAGGAATAGTGAAGGAGCTAAATTGGATACAGAGAATCAGGCAAAGAAGAATTGGAGATGATCCTAAAATGTCATGCCTTGGAAAGAAGAGATAATGTTTATAAAGTGATTAGTGCAGTAACACACAATAAATGGTTTTTGCTTTGAAGGCTAACACAGAAATTTCAGACATATAGTAGTTCAGAAGGGAAAGAAGGTTAGGGATGGGAAAGGGGATGAAACAGCATTTGGTATCCAAGTTATCACTTCACACTAGATCAGAAGGTGGTTTCAATGTCCAAAAGCACTAAATTTAACAAGAACTGTATTATTTTCCTAACCAGTGAAAGATGAGGAAGATGGGGTGATGGGAGATTGCAGTAGAGAAGCAACTTTCAGGTTTGTTTGTTTGTTTTTGGTGTGTGTGTGTGTGTGTGTGTGTGTGTGTGTACTTGCATGTATGTTTTGCCATGATTATACAGTGGATAGGTCTTAAGGAGTTGGGAAAACTTTTATCAAAGGAAGAAAGCAAGATTTTTAAATCTCATAGGACTATTGTGTGTCTCTGTCCTCCCTCCCGCGCCAGAAACATATGGAAACAAAATCCCCTCTGAGCCCAAAACCCAGCCATCAGAGACTATTGAGAGTTTTCAGGCTTTCCCTGTAATCTTCCTTACATTTTTCTCCTTAAACACATTGAAATCAACCTTTAAGAAGTTGCTGATAAGTGGTTATCAAGCAGGAGTTAAATTCATAACCCCTCCTCCCTACCCCTCCTTCCCGCCTGGGGTGGCAGCTCCCAAGGCCGCAGTAAAAGTGTATCAGCGTGAACCTGATCCAGAACCTGATCCCAGCCGGCGCGGGAGCAAAGTTGAGTCTGTGAACAAATAGGTGAATTGCTGGCAGTTTCGTGCTGTCTGTCCAGTCGTCAGCTTGCTGTGGTGTAAGTAGTTTTGATTTTAAAAATTACGATATTGGAATATAAAAAGGATTGTAGGAATAATTTCCATTTAAGTTTACATTAAGGTGCTGCTTGGTCCTCAAGCTTGTGTACTAGACCTACCTGAAAGAAAGTTTTGGCATTTCTTAAGTAATTTTATATTAAACAACAAAAAGGAAAAAGCAATGACGTTTTTCAGCAAGTGTTCTACTAAAACAGGTCCTGTTCGAATATGGTTTTTAAGGTCTTGTCTTTGGATGAATGAAGTTGTTTACAGTTAGAAAATGAAAGTGAGTGAATATTTGCTGGTGCCCAGAGATGAGCTTAGATTTCTCCCTAATCTTTCCAGTTGCTCTTCCTTTAGTTTAGGTCCATGTTACAAGTTTATCTTAGCAGATATTTAGTGATCACTCAGGTAATGAAACTGAAGGTGTTGATGTTCAAATAAATTAAATGAGAATAAAATTGAACTTTAATACTATATAATCGGATGTTGGGGTCCTAGATTTAAGAGCAACAGAATTTATTTCAAAGAGGAGGAATTTTGTGAAATAGATGGAAATAGCAAGCAGCCTTAGAAATTTCATGCAACTTGGAGAAATATGATTTTAAGATTTTGACATATGTACTAATTTTCCAGTCCTGTCGTGTGTAAAATGAATTTCATATATGAAATTGGAATTGCTTTATTTCAACTGTTGTGTTTGTGTGTTGAGGTTAGGATTCCAGGAACTACACATTGTTACACAAGCATTGACTTTATTGAGTGCAGCTCTGAGAATGTTAAGGTTGCATTTAGTGTTGGAGAAGTTGATATTTTCTATTTTCCTTTTGCCACCATGTATTTAGAAACAAACAAACAAACAGCTGCGAGTAGTTCACAATTTTATGACTTTGAATATAGAAACAAAGTTTGGTGTAGTTAATATATAAACATTATAAAGACCTTTCAAACCAGTGCAGGAAGTGCTAAGAAGACTGATTGTTTATGTAGAAATACACTGGATTTCCCCTTTCCTCTATCTTCATCTCAGACCTCAGGAACATTCAGTCTGTTTCTCTAGCCCACCTCTTACTCCTGCCGGACTAGGTTACTTATTTAGCTGTTGGTTCATGGGTGCCCAGACAGTGGCATTGGGCCCCAGTGGCAGGGTGGGAGGAAGGGAGAGATGGACCATTATTCTGCCTATGATGGAATGGGAACTCAAGACCCACTGTCCTAAGCAAGCTCTAGGACTGTAATGACATGAAACCTTGACTCATCCTTTAGATTGATGAATTTCAATGGTTTTAGGTTCCTGAGCTGGTTAAATTCCCCAGCTCCATAGCCTCTGCTGGGCTAGGTTACTTATTTAGCTGTTGGTTCATGGGCGGGACATTGAGGGCTGGGGGTCCCTGGCAAAGGAGCCAGGATGGCAGGTGTGACTGCTGCTATGGAAGCAGCTATTTCTAACTGGATTTGAACCATTCCAGTGTTTTAACAACCTAGAAGGACATACAGGTGTGTATTGGCTGAACCTTTTTTTTTTCATTTATTACTGGATGAATCTTAACCAAGACCCCTTCAGATTTTTTTCCTTAAATCTCCAATAGTTGATAGGCTTGATTCACTGGGCACTGAGCCCGCAATCCAGGCATGTGCCCTGACTAGGAATCAAACTGTGACCTCCTGGTTCATAGGTTGACACTCAACCGCTGAACCACGTCTGCCAGGCAGGTCAATTGATTCTTGGTCAAAGTACTGAGTCGATTCAATGGGAAAAGATTAGTCTTTTTAAACATATTGCTGGAAAAAATGGATTTTCATGTGGAAAAATAATACATCTTTTTCACTTAGATTACAACATTCAGTAGACATGAGTTATAGATTTAAACATAAAACTCAGGACCAGCCCTGGCTGGTTTGGCTCAATGGGAAGAGCATTGGCCTGCAGACTGAAGGTCCCGGGTTCGATTCCAGTCAAGGGCACATGCCCAGGTTGTGGGCTCGATCCCCAGGAGGGGGGCATGCAGGAGCTAGCTGATCAATGATTCTCTCTCATCATTGATGTTTCTATCTCCCTCTCCCTTCCTCTCTGAAATCAATTTTTAAAAAGAAATGTTTTTTTTTTAATGTTTAAAAAAAGAATCAGGACCAGAAAGTTTAAACACACACACACACACACACACACACACCAAAGGAAAATATCTTTGTAATCTTGCGTTATATAAAGATTTATTGAGCACGATACTAACCATGAAAGTAAATCAAATCAAATGAACTCATGTATTTACTGTAAGACTTCTCAGGACTTTTGATATGTTACTGTTTCTAGTAAGAAGGTCAGGCAGCATTTCCCAGAGTGCATGGCCACCAAGTCCTGTTTCCATCTGGAGCATTCAACTCAAAGCAGAGCGGGCATGCCATACATGGGGAGGACCTGCTTTGGTTCGCTCCTCAAAACAGACTATGTTTAAGAACTGTAATAAGTTAATGATCAGACCCTCCCTTTTAATATGAATTACTATTATTGCATCCATTTCAACAACTGGAGTAAAGAAAACCAACCCTTATTCCAAAATAACTGTGGTCACTCCCCACTCCATATGGAGCCGTCAGCCAGACAACTGTTGCAGGTATTGCTACTGGTAGGATCACATTAGTTTGGAATTTGCCATAGTGAGAGGAATGAAGAGGGACTAAAGAGAGTGCACTTTGCATTTTCCCTGCTGCTGGTGCTGGTTCCAGAAACTCCTTGTTAGGCCTGTTCTATCCTGCTCTTTCCCCACCTGTCAAATTCTGAATTGTTAACCTGTTGTTCTCAGATTGCTCATCTCAGTTCTTCCAGCTCCTAATTGCTCAAAGGCATTTTTTCTGTGGCATTCCTAGTCTCTGATTCATAGTTCACTGTCCATACCTGATTGTTCTACCTGCTGTTGCTGTCCATGAACAGATTTTTTATGGAAAATGACTTGTCACATCATAATAATAAAAGGCCAAGAGGCATCACAACCAAAACGACCAGTCACCAGGAGGTGCATGGAGAACCTCTTGACCCAGTGCCCCATGGAGCACCTCCTCACAACGCCAGGAGGTGTGAGGTGGGGGGCCTCCTTGAAATGACAGGAGGGCACCTCCTCGTGCAATTTTGCATGCCTGGCACCTAGTAAGAAATAGTAGAGGAACCAGAAAAGAAAGTGGAAGGAAGCCAAAGCCAAACTTAACCTAAACCAGAATTTGGCCCACGGCTTTTCCTGTTCTGAGAAAGAGATCTTGGGAAGAAGTCAAAATGCTGTAATGCCAGTAGAAATATGTAAAGGAAATAACGCTTAAGGAAGTGTCCCTATATTATCTCTGGATTGTATTTTAAAAATTGAACTACTGTAATACATATCAGTTTGTCATGAATGTGAAAAGCTAATAAGCAGATATGGAAATGTCATCTGTGCCATCTGAATAGAGCTTACTAGAAAGACCATACATGACTAGAAGTCAAAAAGCTCTAATTTTAGATCTTCAACTAATTTGCTTTGTAATCGTTAGTAAATATCCTATATAATAAAGAAGTAATATGCAAATTGACCATCACGCCCTCACAAGGTGGCTGTCTACAACCCAAGCCGCAGGGGGTTTAGTGATGGGCAACCAAACAACTGAACAAGAAGGCTGCATAGGGCAACCAGGCCAGCAGAGGGGTTAGTGAGGGACAACCAAATGACTGAACATCAGGCTGTAATGGGGCAACCAGGTTGACAGGGGAGCCATGAGAGGTGACCAGGTAGGTGAGGGGGACGGGGGGTTGGGGGTGAACAGGCCGGCAGGGAGGGAGACAGTGAGGGGTGATCAGGCCGGCAGGGGCAGTGCAGTTGGGGGTAACCAGGCCAGCAGGGGGGGGCAGTTGGGGCAATTAGGCTGGCAGGGGGGGGCAGTGAGGGGCAACTAGACAGCAGGGGTGGCAGTAAGGGGTGACCAGGCCAGCAGAGGGGGTAGTTAGGGGTGACCAAGCCAGCAGGGGGAGCAGTAAGGGGCGACCAGGCTGGCAGGGGGTGGCAGTAAGGAGCAACCAGGCCAGCATGCAGAGGCAGTGAGGGGCAATCAGGCTGGCAAGGGCAGGCAGTTAGGGATGACCAGGCAGGCAGGCAGGTGAGCAATTAGGAGTCAGGGGTCCAGGATTGTGAGAGGGATGTCCGACTTCCACTTTAGGTCCAGATCCCAGGGATCGGGCCTAAATTGGCAGTCAGACATGCCCCATGGTGTCCTGGATTGGAGAAGGTTCAGGCTGGGCTGAGGGGACCCCCCCACTCTGTGCACAAATTTCATGCACTGGGCCTCTAGTATTCTTTTAAAGAGGAGAAATTACTGCTCTGCCCCTCATTGCAAAGAAAAATTACATGTGTATGTCTTTGTATGTGTATAGGTACACATACACGTACATGCACAACAGGCCCTAACACAGGTACTTTCTCATGTGCTGTCTCATTTAATCATTTCTGCCCATGTCTCACTTTCCTCATCTGGGAAATGAGATAATGTCTCACTCTGCCTTTCTCACAGGACAATAATTATAATAATAACCAGATAATATTCAGCATTACTCTAAAATTTAAGAAATAAATCATGAATGCCATGTTGAGAGATCCATACTAGTGTTTCCATAGCAAAATGATGTGATGGATCCTGGTAAAATTTATTTCAAAATACATTTGCAATACAAACTTAGCAAAAACAACTTACACAAGATTTGCACAGACATCAAAGACAATTATAGAACACCTGGACAGGATAGAACAACCTTTTTTCTGCTTCTCAATAAATGTAACAAAGTAAACACACACTTCACAGTACTTTATGACACACCACATCAAAGAAAAACAGACAAGAGAGATACAAATAAATAGGGGCAGCATAACAACATAGATGACAAAAATAATTTTACATTAGAAATTGAAAGCCAGTTTTTAGCCTGTGTTAAGATAGGATAAATAAGGATGAGAAGTTCCACAGAAGGCACCCGAATGCTCTAGGAATGTCCCTGGTATTGGTTATGTAGACCCTCCTGTTGTAATTGGGTCTGGATTGCTCTTGGCCTGTTCCTGGATGGGATCAACCCTCAGGTTGGCTGGCTGTCAGCTTAACCCTGACCACAGTGTGCAAGCTGCTGTACAGGTTCTGGTATTACAAACAAAACAAAACAGTAAGAATAAGAAAAGGAAAGAGAATTAAAAAGAGAAAATAAGAAAAGAGAAAAAAGTAAGAAAAGAAAATGGAATAAAAAAAGAAAAAGGGGAAAAACAATATGAAAAGAAAAATGAAAAAAAATAAGAAAAGAAAAATGGGAAAAATAGAATAAGGAAAGGAGAAACATAATAGAAAAAAGAAAAGAAATAGAAAGTAATAAAGAATAAAATAATTGAGTGTCTCAGCAGAGTTTAGTGCCTGCTGCGACCTCCCTTTGGATAGATATACTGTTTGTGAAGCTTGTTGGATCCTGCTCTGATGTCTGAAGCTGGCCACTTGGTGTGTTGGTTCTGGGCCTCTTGGGAGGGACTCTGGTGCAAGTCAATGTCAAACAGTATCTGTGCCTGTCCCTTGGCAAAGGGTTTGACACTACAGGCGGTCCACAGTTTGTGGCTTCCTCTGCTGGGCTTGGCTGTGCATGGGAAGGACCAAGCTGCACTCCAGGGCCAGCTTTTACCAGCACCAGACCCAGGGGCAGGTCAGCAAACATCTCAAGTCACCCTAGGATCCACCTGTACCTGCGGCTGCCTGTTAGGCATAGTCACTGAAAAGGCTCAGTCACTAAAATAAATAGCCTCTGGCAGAATCAGGAAGATGGGGCTATTGGATCTCTTATTCGGGGAGGTGCTGTTCAGACTTTAGGGAACATGCTGGGTATGAGGAACCAGAAAAGAAAGTGGAAGGAAGCCAAAGCCAAACTTAACCTAAACCAGAATTTGGCCCACAGCATGTGTCTGACTCTGTCCCGGACTTTTCCCTGACCCTGGCGGGGCAGAGCCTCTAATAGTCAGGCCGGGGCCTCCTGAGTCCAGAGGTTGGGTCTGCTGGAAGCCAGAAGTCAGGAGGGTATTTCTATTGATCTCCCATGAGGGGAAGCACCACTCAGGTTCACAGGAAAGTGGGGGAATGGCCCCTTCCCAAAGCCATCCACCAACACCCCCTGAGTCTGTCTAGCTTTCTATGCCCAGCCTGTGTCACTCTTCAGCAGGTCTTAAGATCCTCAGGGTGGGTGAGAAGGATTCCTGAGGGTGGGGTAACTGCTTTTCCCCACGCTGATGTGCTGGGAGGGGATTGCCTGCCCAAGAAAGATGGTCCTGTGGTATCAGAGGATGCTCAGTACATGGATCCTGGTGGCTATTCCCTCATGTTCTCCCCAAAGCCACAGACTCTCCTCAGGCTACTCCAGTCTGCACTGCCCTCCTTCTGGTGAAGCCCAGGTGAGTGGCTCTGAATGAAATTTTGCCCATTGGCCCTTTAAGTTTGCCTTGTTCTCCGGGTTCAGCCTCTTCCTGGTGGACAGAAACTCCACTGCTTTTCACAGCAAAATACTTTGTGGACACTTCTTCCCGACTCTGAAGCTCTGAACTGGGGATCCCAGCCTGGGGTTTAGGCTTCCACCTCTCCAGGGGAACCTCAACAGCTGAGACATTCTTCTGTAACCTTGGCAGCCCCTTGTGGCAGCCCCTTTTGCATCCTTGCCCTTCCTACCAGTCTTAAGGTGGCTTCTTCTGCCGGTCTTTGGTTATCAGACTCCTCTTCAGATAGTCTTTAGTTGGTGATTCAGGGTGATTGTTCCCTAAATTAGTTGTATTTACAGTCTGGTTAAAGGAGGAGGTGAGAGCAAGATCCACCTACTCTGTTGCCATCTTGAAAAGAAAAAGTGTATTACATCTTTACTCATCCATTGAGGAACACTTCACTGTTTTTATATCATGGCTATTGTCAATAATGTTGCAGTGAACATGGAGCTACATATTTCTTTTTTAATTAGTATTTTAGTTTTCTTTAGATAAATACCTCAAAAGTGGAATTGCTGGATCATATGGTTGTTCAATTTTTAATTTTTTGAAGAACCTTCCTACTGTTTTCCATAATGGCTGCACAGATTTACATTCCCACCAATAGTGCACAAGGATTCTCTTTCTCCACTTCCTTTCCAACACTTGTTATTTTTGTCTTTTTTATAATAGCGATTCTAATAGGTCTGAGGTGATAGTTCATTATGGTTGTGATTTGCATTTGCCTGGTGATTAGTGATGTTGAGCATCTTTTCATGTACCTGTTGACCTTTTGTATGTCTTCTTTGAAAAAATGTTTATTCAGATAATGTGCCCATTTTTAAAACCAAATTGTTTGGGGGTTTTTGCTATTGAGTTGTATGAGAGATTTTTATTATTAATTTGATTCACTGTGAATTATTTACTAGACATGAAGACACTTTTTTCTAATCATTTTTAAGTCATTTGTATTTTTCAAGATCTGTTCATATTATCTAAGTTGTTGCACATAATTGCATAAAATTCATATTATCTCTGTTTTATTTTCAGTGTTTTCTGTATCGGATGTGGTATCTTCTTTCATTCCTAATAATGGCGATATTTTTTAGAATAATAGACCTTATTAATTTTAAACAGTTTTAGGTTTATATAAAAATGAGTAGAAAGTACAATGAGTTCCCATATTTCTTCTGCTTGCCCCACCCAGTTTTCCCTATTTTAATATCTTGCAGTAGTGTGGAATATTTCTCAGGATTGATGAGCTAATAATGATAACATTATTATCACCTAGAGTCCATAGTTTACTTCCATTCTGGAATTCTTAGTTTGTATTCTGCAGTTGAGTGCAGTGTTCTAAGAGTGTTAATTAGGTCAAGATGATTGATAAGCATTGTTTACATCTATCTAATTACTGATTTTTTTTTCTAGCTCTATCTATTACTAAGAAATCTCTGTGAGTGTACTTTGTCCTAAGGATTACAAGGAACCTCCCTTACACATTTCAGGGTTCCCCCTCTTCTTACAAGGACAATAATCACTGGACTTAGAGCCCACCATATTCAGTATGATCTTATATTCACTTAATTACATATACAAAGACCCTATTTAACAAATAAGATCACCTTCTGAGATTATATGAATTTTGAGAGGAACATAATTATATGCTGTGGTGGGTGTTCCCCACAAAATTCACTGCAATGGGTTTAACACATAGAAAGCAGAACGGTTTTAAGGTGGTTCTACAAATTCTTTTATTCTTCACTTCAAGAGGTAGAGGCTAATTCCTCTCCCCTTGAGTGTAGGCTGGACCTAATGATTTACTTCTGATGAATAGACTTTGGAGACCAGGTCAGGGGTTGGCAAACTACTGTCTCGGGCCAGCTGCCTGGTTTTATAAATAAAGTTGTATTGGAGCATACCATGCCCATCTGTTTACACAGTGAATGTGGCTGTTTTTGCACTAAAGCAACTGAGATGAGTAGCATGCAAGCCTATATTGACATGCAGAGCCAATATTTGCTATCTAGCCCTTTAAGTTTGCCGATCCCCGAACTAGGTCATAGAAAGCACTGCAGCTTTTGGCTTGATCTTAACTTGCTCTGGAGAAGCCCAGCCGCCTTGTCAGGAGGACACTCACATGGCCCTGATGAAAGGCCGCAGGGCAAGGAACCAAGGCCTCCTGCAAACGGCTATGTAAGTGAACACTCTTAGAAGTAGTTCCTCAGGCCCCAGTTAAGCTTTCCCTGGTTATCTGCTTAACTGCAACCTCATGAGAGACCCTGAGTCAGAACCATCCAGCTAGCTGCTCCAAATTCCTGACCTGCAGAAACTGTATGAGATAATAAGTGTGTGTTGTTTTAAGCTGCTAATTTGGGGGCAATCTGTTTTGCCACAACACATAACTAATGCCCTTATCCTCCCTTCTGCAGTTTTCACTGCAGCCTGCAAGCTGCTCTGTGTGTCTTATCTATGCCACAGGCTTTTGCTATTTTAGAAACATACTGGGAAATGAGATCTTTATATAATGAAGCTCCTGGATGACATAAACAAGACTCTTAGGAAACAAAGGATATTGGACGATATCCCAAAGTTATATTGGAAAGCAAAGGCTATCTATATCTTCTACATTTTTAATAATTCTCCTTACTACCAATGATCATTGCTACTGATTTTGGCTATCTCTAACAAAATAATTATGTTTGTAAACCATGCTTACTTGAGCTATCAGGCAGAATGTTTGATCTTACTATCTATGTATATAAAAGGCTAATATGCTAAGTGTCCAACCATCCAACTGGTTGCTATGATGTGTGCTGACCAATACAGGGCAGACATTCAACACAGGAACTGCCAAGCTGCAGTGACTTGGCAACGATAGTTCTCAGGTGATGCACCTCAAAACCAGAGAGGAGGGAGCCCAATTCCTCACAGGGCTGTGCAATCCACCTTTGGCCAAAGGTTATGTTGTTGCTGGAGCACTCTAAGCCCTGAATCTGACTTACTGCACACTTGCGTTTGCATTCCACACCCTGTATGACAGAAATTTTGCAGAGTGCCTTCTCACACTCCAGGACCCTTTGGGAGGATGTCGGAAAGCCAGTTTTGGCCAGATCCCTGCAGGCCAGGTTGAGGGACCCCACCTGCCCAAGGGATCCTGCTCACTCCGCAGACATTGGGGAGGGAATACGAGAGGTTGGCTCTGGGGTATGTCCAGTGCCTCTCATGCAGTCCCGCCCCACCAACCATCTTCTAATTAATTTCCTTTCAATGTGCATAAATCTGTGCACAGGGTCACCAATTATTTATATAATGGGAGTAGTAGAGTATACCATTATAATCTTTACTCAATGTGCCTTCAGGATTTTAGTTGTTTTCTATAAATATAAATCAAATTGTCTCTGATTGGGATGGTGTTAAGTTCTGTGGTTGTTCTATTGCTGCACAACAATAGTCTCACAAACTTAGTAGCTTAAAACAACACATTTATTAACTCAATTTCTGAGGGTCAGGAATTTGAACATGGCCTTCTATTTAGGGTCTCACAAGGCACTAATCAAGATACTGGCCAGAGCTAGATTCTCATCTGGAAGCTCCACTGGGGAGCTCAAGTGGTTGTTGACAGCATCTAGTTCCTTGTGGTTGTAGGACTGAGAGCCTCCGTTTGTTGTTGTTTTGTTGTTATTGCCTGTTGACCAGAGGCTGCTTTCATCTCATAGAGGCAACCCAAGTTCCCTTGCCATGTGGGATTCCTCAACATGGCCACTTGCTTCCTCAGAGCTAGCAAGGGAGAAACTCCAGCAAGAGAGGCGCTGGGATTTTATACAGCATCATCATATAATTACGTGCATGTAATCACATACATCCCAGCCCCTTTACTGAATTCTGTTGTTTAGAAACAAGCCTCACTCACACTCAAGGGGCGGGAACACACAACATTAGGAGGTGGGAATCGTGAGAGCCACCTTAAGAATACATCTGGCTGTGGCTCAATTGGTTGAGCATCATCATCATGTGCTCCCAAAGGTTGCTGGTTGGTTTCCTGGTCAGGGCATATGCCCAAGTGTCAGGTTTGATCCCTGGTAAGGGGCATGCAGGGGGCAGCAGATTGATGTTGCCCTCTCAATTCAATCTCTCTCTCTCTCTCTCCCTCTCTCCCTTCCTGTCTCTCTAAAAATCAATAAACTATTCTTAAAAAAAAAAAAAAGAGTGTCTGCCAGAGTAGACTTGGAGATTATGCGAATCTTCTGTGCAAGATAGAATTAGTACTTTGCCAAAGGTTTCTGTACCTAAAAAGACAGTGTGATGTGTTGTTTTGGGTTTGTGTGTGTGTGTGTTTTCCCTCCTCTGTGTTGCAAATGGACAACCCCCAGGGGAGTGATGAATAGAAGGTAAATGTATAGAAATGGGGTAATAAAAATAGGGAAGGTAAACAATATATCTAATCCCCACACATACCTCCAGGCTAGAAAATACTGTACTTGGAAACAGCTGGTATGCAAGTAGCTAGACTGACCCTAAGCAAAGGTTTCCTGCAACTGAGAAACCTAAGGTGCTGTTGCCAGGAGCATAAAGGGAGCCTGTTTCTACAAAGTTACAGATATAGGGTAAAAAGTTCTATCATTTGTTCCCTTTTGATCATCCTACATACATTGTATTCAGATTTTAGTAAGGCCTTAGAGTAAGAAAGGCAACAGTAGATGTGATGATTCCCACATCTACTTTGATATGTGACATGTATGCCTTCATTTATTTAGTGAGTTGCTATTGAATGCTTACCAGTGTACAAGGTTCTTTGCTAGACAATACTCAGTTTCACATATGTTTATGGTTTGTGTTAGTGGGAAAGAGCACCATCATATATTGGCTATACCTGTAGTTGGCTCTACCTGTGGGATTTTGTGCCAGCCTTGTTGTATAACAGTGTTCTTCCAAGAAGTTTAGTGGTAATGAGGAGGAAAATGAGTAGATAAATCAAAGGAAAATTTTATACAGGAGATCCAAAGGAGAAGCCCAAGAAAAGACAGAAGATGATATATTTGTCTGTGCCAAATGAATGTTACATAATAGGTGCTCAATTGTATTTATTGTCTTATCCTCTCCTTACATAGTGTTTCCTCATTTTCCCCCTTAAAATATATTACACTGCTCGACTGTGTGTCATACATGGCAATAAATGCTATAGTAAACAAACTGAATATATCTCTAACCCCTTCCCTTTGTGTCCCATCTAGCTTGGAAATATCGTTAGTCATTTCAACAATCACTTTCTCCAAGTCTTCCTTTCTCCACCCTAGACACCCTCAGGCCCTTCCTCCTTTGACTGTGCCCAGTCCACAGTACCTCCCTATCGATTTTTCTGCCACTCTATTGATAGTTTTGCCTCCTCAGTTGGGTCCTCCCTGCTGATTGGTGGTAGCATTTGATTCATATTTATTTGCAGTTCCGACAGTAGCTACCCAAACCTTTTCTGTTCCTTATGATCCCAACTCTATTGTCTTTTCAACAGCTGATTGTTCCTCCTATAATGTGGTTTCTCAACTTCCTTTGTACTCATCTCATAATCTTTTATTGCCATCCTCATTTTTATATTTTCTTGCAAAAACAAAATAAGTAAATGCACACACACAGACACACACACACACACACATATCTACCTTCTGGTCAAGACTTAGTCCTAAACCCTCCCACCTCCCCAAATCTTATCCCGGCCATGAGCATCCCTTACTCTAGTGAAAAGACACATTAACCACTATAGCACAGTATATTATTGAATCATTCCCATACCACCTCTGCTTTGAAATTTGATATATTCCTTATCATTAGGTATAAAAAAACTATAACAAGTTTTCTTAAGTTAAAATAGTTTAAATAAGCAAAAATAACAATTAGTATTTATTAAATAAATTATCAACTTTTAAAGATTTATTTTTTCCAAAAGTAAGTACCACATTTATACTTCATAAATAATTTAGAAACTTAGATGAAAATTTAAAGAGAAGAAAATAAAATTAACACTATCTCTATATCCCGAGATAAATATTATAGTTAACATTACATATATTCTTCCAGTTTTATATATATACATACACACACACACACACACACACACACACACGCATGCACACATGTTACCTAGTATCATGTTACTTGCCATTTTTCACACTTTGTCATGAATATTTTACCTATTATATATTTTAGTACACAATTTATAAAGGTTAAAAACAGTCTATTGTTCAATTTTATTATAATTTATTTAACAAATAATCCCTTTATGAGTAGTATAATGTTCCCATTTATTTTTGTTTTAAATATGTGATTAAATCTTTATAGCTAGATATTTTTTCAAATTTCTAATTATTTGTTTAGAATAATTCCTTGAAGTTGAATTTTTGATCAAAGGTTGTTTACATTTTAAGTCTACTGATAACTTTTGCCAAATAATTGTACTTCAAAAATGTTGCAATCATTATTTAACCATCAGCAGTATATAAGAGTGTCTGTTTTCTCAAACCCTTTCTAAATATTACTATGTAAAAAAGCAATCTTAGCCACTTTTGCAAGGAGAAACTGTTATCTCATTGTGTTTACTTGTTTTGTTTATTTTTTACATGAAAATTCTTTACAAATAAGTACCATTCTCCAAATGAAAGGAAATGTGATTATCATTGGTTTAGAGATTGATTTCATTGTGTTTAATTTGCATTTCTTTGATACTGAAATTGAACATTTTTCTTATTGGCCTTTGCATCTCTTTTTTGTTGTTGTTTGTATGTTTGTTTGTTTGTTTGTTTTAGAGAAGAAGGAAGAGGGATAGAGAGAGATTGAAACATCAGTGGTGAGAGAGAATCATTGATCGGCTGCCTCCTGCACACCCCACACTGGGGATAGAGCCTGCAACCTGGGCATGGGCCCTGACCAGGAATTGAACCTGAACTGTGACCTTCTGGTTCATAGGCCAACGCTCAACCACTGAGCCATGCCTGCAGGGCCTTTACATCTCTTTTTATGTGAATTGTTTATTCACAAACCTTGTCTTCACTCGCCACAACCAGTTCCCTTCCCTCCTGATAGGTGTATGTTTATCTCTCTTGACAATTTTTGAATTCACATTTGTTCAAATTAATAAAGTTGTATTTTCTACTTCATTTTTCTGGTAGTTCTGGACTAGGTTTTTCTCAACACAAAGAATAAACTGTTGTTGTTTTTTGCCTATGAGATAGATTAAAGAAAAATGACAAGATATATAATATATATGACATGATGATCTGATACATGAAATGATTAATGATATATGATTATAATGATGTCAAGCCACTTAGTACTATCTTGTGTAGCTTATTTACTTTCTTTATGCACCATTAGCTTATTGGCCATCATTAGAGATTCTGAAATAATTGGTAGCTTGATTAAAAGTAAAGAATATGGACACTGACCTGTCTACTTCTCTGAGATAAATTATTTTTCAGTAATAGTATTATATTATATTTCCTCTTTTAAGTTTTTAAGTGTATTTTTCAAGTTTTCAGTAGGTGGCAGCACCAGAAAGCATTCTTTCATTTAGTTCAGATATAATCAAGCATTTATGGGGGCAGCATAAAGGAACATGCCCTATATGTGAAGAGCTTTATGATCGAGACTCCTCTAGAAATGTAAATTCAACAAGAAGTTTGTGAGTATGGTATAGCCCAGCTAAGATGTAAGCTCCAACATATACTCTTCTTGGGAAAATGCATTTTATTTTTCAAATGTTGCTTTATTTACTAATTATAGTATTTTTACTATTTTTCTGGAATCTTACTCACCCTCCCCCCTTACCTCTTTTTATATTTATAGTGAAAGCTATTTCAAGACACCAGCATCTTTTCCAGAGAAGTGGCCTTTGGAATGATTGACCATTTAACAAGAGCCTTTAGTAACAGACTAAAAATACACGTGAAGAAAATATAGCATTTTGAGACCACAGTTTCCATTGAGGGTGGTCTTCAATAGGACTTTATTTTGCTAATTTTCTTTTCTTTTTCATTTTAGCGTATGTTGTTGTTGTTTGAGAGAGAGAGAGAGAGAGAGAGAGAGAGAGAGAGAGAGTAAGAGAGAGATACCTATTGGTTGCCTCCTGTAAGTACCTGACTAGGGATCAAACCTGCAGCCTAGGTCTGTGCTCTGACCTGGAATCAAACCTGTGATCCTCAGGTGTACAGGGTGATGCTCCAACCAACTGATCCACACCAGCCAGGATATCATTTTGCTAATTTTAAAATTCAAGGCCAATACATGCCTCAAGAGTATTTGCAATAATTGTCTTTAGATCATAATATTCCCCCTAAAGTTGGATAAGCATGGTCTGTAGTCCGTTCACAATAAGATCAAGCCATACCACCACAGGGGATCTGGGAGCGCACCTGCTTTTGTTTACAAACTATAGTGATTGGTGGATGGTATGTAACACAAGCCAAAGAAGACCATAAGATAGGCCAAGAGGTTGTGGGTTTTGAGGAGAAAGAACACTTGGTACTCAGGCCAATTGAAAGCTAATGGTGGTTTTGATGGCAGAAAGCCCAGATTGTTCTGAACTAAGAGCAACCAGAGGCTGTAGGGAAATGTGGAATTGTTTCTTAGGATGACCTCAAAAGGAAAAAGAGCATACTATTAGGATTCAGGAACAAAGTGAAGGTGGTCTGCAGTGATTTTGCCTACTCCAAAGATTAAGGGTTTTTGCGGTGGGTGGGTAGGAGTTAAAACGTTCTTTTACCCTTAATTCCATCCTAGCTACACACTACGTGTGAACATTGTATTCAGAAAGGAAAGTTTCCAGCTTTAGACTGTATGGTTCTTCAAAGCAGGGTCCATGTATTTATCCCCAGATCTCAGCTCAAGTTTGGCATACATTGAGTGCCCAGCAAGTTTTTCTTGATGAACAAATGAAATGACCCTCTTCTTTCATTATTTCCTTTCATATCACCCCTAACTGCCCCTTTCTTCACATACTCTAGCAGGCTGCGCGCTTACAATGAGGTATGCATTACCTCTTCCTCTCAGCAAGAGTACAGCTTAGAAGAGAGGTTTCTGGTAAAGAATGGCTACTCTGGACTAGCCAATACAGAAGAGATCTCTAGGCTGAAGGCTTTTTGGGGTGGTTTTTTGTTGTTGTTGTTTTTTTAAGATAAAAGCATTAACATTTTCCAGGCTAAAGAAAAAGAAGGAATTTTCTGAGAATTGAATATATATTCCCAGCCCTCAGCATGTTGAAATAGGTTTTAAGAGAACCCTTAAAAAAGAATCCAAGCATTCTTGAATCATATTTTCTGCATTTCCGAAGCTCTTTTTATCAGGAAGCGAACTGCTCCTATAATATTTTTATGACCATTTCCACTTAAAGGTTATTAGGTCTCTAATTGCTTCGGTCTGTTCTTGTTTGATTGCCCTTAGTTTAATAGCACCACAGAGTTGTGCTGGTATTTTCTCTGTGGTAGATTGCAGATACCTTTGAGACAAAACACGTGCTTTTAAAAATTCTTGCTGGCTTTCCTTTAGAACTCAGGGCAGTATTCTATGACTCAGGAGTACCAATCGAGCCTTGCCTTGTCAGGAAAAGAAAGGGCAGCACTAGTGCTCACTGTCCTCCCACAGAGAGGCAGGCTGATGTCATGCAGAACACTGAGGAGGCCAGGGATCTGTTCCTGGCTCCATCACGCATCCCAAGACTATGGACACGTCTCCGAACTCCAGTTTCTTCATATGTAAACATCGGAGACAGAGTAGGTTTGAATTTTAAGGTTTCTCCCAGTTAGTTGATTCTCTGAGTCAGTATTTCTCCTCAGGATATCTGGAACAATATTGCTCATTTAGGAAACAACCATATACCACCCAGGACATATTGGTTGGGATACAGACTAAGCAGCAGGAACAGTGTGTCAAAAAATGTGGTGGCTCAAAAAAGGGAAGAATGTTATTACAGCCTTCAGCAACAAGTAGGCAGGTATTCCAGGACAAAAAGACAATTCTGGTTTACTAAAATAGTCAAAGCCCAAGCCTCCTGTTTTGTTTCTCTGTCATTGTGTGGGGTAGGTCAGCACCTGCATGGTAGAAGCTGCCTCAGCGTGGGGGGTAGCCGGGAGAAAAAAACAATCCAGGACAAGCAGCTTCCTTTCCCAGAAGACCTGGGAATTCCAGGCATCGCTCCATTCACATCCCATTGTCTACAATCTAGTCATGTGTCCCATCCGCAGCCAGGAGAATAGAAAAGTCTTTAGCAGCATGGCATGTATCCTAAAACTTTTAAGAGTGGTGTGCAGGTAAGGATTCTATAACTAAAAGGAAAGAGAAGAGATTGGATACTGGGGCACAGTCTTCACCACTATGCCTTCTGTTATGATTTTAAGTCACTATAATGGTTTTTATTTTACGGTTTATTGTGTTTATCTTATCTAATGAAATTGACTGAGATCAGGATGTGTGATTTATGCCTATATGTATACCCCACAGAACATGTCAAGGTATTTTGAACATAGATGTCATTCAATAAAATACCTATGTTTAATTTATATATTGGATTTTTCAGGGCATCTAAGTAAGTACTATGTCCCTCTTATATTCTGCTCTGTCTACATATTACTTATTCAGTGATTGTTAGATGTAAAACTTATTCTCAACCAAGTTGAGGAGACTATGTCAAAAACTATGAAGTAGTAAAATTATATATATATATAAATTTTATAATATATAATTTTACTTTATATAAATTTATAATATAGAATTTTACTACTTCATAGTTTCTGACATAGTCTAAATATATTAGACTGATTGATTAATTTGGAGCAGGTTGCTACTAATAGCAACTGCTGTCTTTTACTACTAGTAGTAAGGATAGTATTACCTATTTTGGGGGAACATAACTACATGTATTGGAAAACCAAGCACTTTCCAGTGTGGTTTTAAATGTACTTCCTAGCCCTATAATTAATTATATTTATGAGTAAACTTTGAAACATATTCTCCTGAGAGATTTTTGGTTTCTGTCTCTCTGTTTCCTTTTTGGTGATAATAGGGAGTCGATGTAGTGTGAGTTTATATAGCATGAGCCTGTTATGAATAGTCATAAGTGCTCATTTTGAAAACGAGCCACAGTTTACTGACTCAGTCTTCACATATTTTCCATTCTGGATTGCAGCTCTTTATCTGCTGCACATGTACACTATAATTCTATGCTGGAATGGAAGTATTGTATGTGCCTTACAGTTTCACATCTGCTATAGATGACCTCAGAGAATTGTCTCTCATATCCAATCCCCTTCAAGGTCTAGTTCAGTTTACCTCATTTATTTGTTTGTTTGTTTATTATTTGTTAATCCTCGCCTGAGGATATTTTTTTCCATCGCTTTTCAGAGAGAGTGAGAAGGAGAGCGAGAAATATTGACGTGAGAGAGACACATCGATTGGTCACCTCCTGCACATACCCCAACCCAGGCTGGGGATCGAACCTGCAATCCAGGTACGTGCCTTTGACAGGAATCAAACCCTCCAACTTCAGGTGTGCAGGCCAACACTCCATACACTGAGCCAAGCCCGCCAAGGCCAGTTCATCACCTTTTATAACTGATTGTAACCACTTAGCCCCAAATGATCGTTCTATCAGAAAAAGACTTAACTCAAGCCCTACAAAGAACCAAAGCATAAGAACAGGGTGTGTTTACATAAGGAGAAGCCTTTATTCCCTTTACAAACATGCCAACTTGTCAAAGACAAGCAAACAGCAAGCATTGACCGTTTATAGTCTGAACCAGGAAGAGTGGCTTCCAGTCTGTATTTAGCCTTACCCCACATTCCCAGAGCTCTTGCTTAACTTCAGTTGCCAGTCATCTTTGTTCTTGGTACATTTTTCTCCAAGAAATATTTTTCCCTAAGGGACAAGACACGGTTTTTTTTGTTAAGGGCTTGATCTAGCCTTTCTGTATCAATAGAGGGCAGCAGAGAGCACCACCCTGTAGCCTAACCTCTAGGTCTCAAACTGAGGCAATCCTAATCCACAGCAAACTGCGGCTCTCGAGCTGTGGTTTGCCGCTCTGTTGACCGAGTTTGCCAACCACTGTCATATACTACCCTTTACCTCTTTGCATACAATATGCCACAATTGTCTAATCCTCACAGCTTCCAACTACACTGTAACATTTAGTCTAGTCCAGTGGTCCGCAAACTCATTAGTCAACAGAGCAGCAAAACCGCGACTCCCAAGCCGCATGTGGCTCGCGAGCCACGGTTTGCCGACACTGCCCTAGTGCCTAAGACAAATGCCTGGGAGACTTTTATTTTATTTTATTTTACTTTATTTTATTTTATTTTATTTTGCAGGCATGGGGAGTACTAAATGTTTACATTATGTAAAAAAGTCCCATGCAAGGAAGACTATTATCATCCCAGATGTTAATTAACTTCCCTCTAGTATCGCTCTTCAATCTCAAGTAGGACATTCCTGGCTGTGCACTAATTTAGCACTTTAGTAATTCATCTCACCAAAGCTCCTTGTTACCCAAAACTGGTTTTTTCATCTAAGCATTAACACTTTTGAAATTCACTTTTAATAATAGTCATTGGATGGTCGGAGACAGGTCTTTAACTGGGGTAGGCTCATGGAGTAATGTATAGAATTTAAAAGTACAATAGTCCCCCTTTATCCAGTTTCCTTTTCTGTGGTTTCAATTACCCACAGTTAACTGTGGTCTGAAAATGTTAAATGGAAAGTTTCAGAAGTAAACAATTTAGAAGTGTTAAATTGTGCACCATTCTGAGTAGTGTGATGAGATCTATCTCCTGCTGTCCACTCTGTCCTGCCCTGGCACGAATCATCCCCTTGACCAGCGTCTTCACCATGTATATGCTTCCTGCCCATTATTCACTGAGTAGGGATCTGGATTATCAGATTGGCTGTCGCAGTATTGCAGTGCTTGTGGTCAAGTAACCATTACTTTACTTAATAATGGCCCTAACACGCAGGAGTGTGATGCTGGCAATTCAGATATGCCAAAGAAAAACCACAAAGTGCTCCCTTTAAATGAAAATGTATGTATGTTTAGGAAAAACCATGGTATATATAGGGATCAGTGCTATCTGTGGTTTCAGTCATCCACTGCGGGATCTTAAAATGTATCCCCTGTGCATCAAGGGGGGACTACTGTGTAAGTCAGTAGGTTCCAGAGTTTTCAAGAGGTAGATTAGATGCATCAATCTCCCTGCGCATAAATTACATATAAAATGGTGCTAACACCCATGCTACTTTAAACTACTTTGTAAATTGTGATGTAAGTACAAGATTGTTTACAAAGTATTCTGGGACCAGATTTGTTCCCAATTATTATTTCTGGATTTAAATAGCCAAAAACCCAAAGAGACAATTATGTAAAGAAGATATTTTAGCACAACAAGCATGGTTACAATGTGGGACATAAAAAACACAAGAAACAGCCCTAGCTGGTTGACTCAGTGAATAGAGTGTTGGCCCAAGACTGAAGGGTACCAGATTCAATTCCAGTCAAGGGTACCTTGGTTGCAAGTTTGATCCCCAGTTGGGGTGTGAGCAGGAGGCAACCAATCCATGTGATTACATCGATGTTTTTCTCTGTGTATCTCCCCCCCTCCCTTCTTTTCTCTCTAAAAAAAAGAAGAAGAAAGCAATAGAAAAATATTCTTGGGTGTGGATTAACAGTAACCAAAAAAAACAAAAAAAAAACAAAACAAGAAACAGCTTTGTGTTAAATGTATGTATTGTTGAAGTTTTAAACTTTTGTACCACAACCCACAGTAAGAAATACAATTTTCATAGTGTCCCATTGTATACCCACATATAGCAAGTTTCCTGAAACAATATATTTAAGATTGCCACATGGGACATACTATTTTATATTCTGTTCTATTTTATCTCATTTATTAAATCATGGTCATGACCCACTAAATCAATTTCACGGTCCGTTAATGGGTTGCAACTGCAGTTTGAAAAATACTTTCTTAAAAACCCTTTTATATCATTAGAGTCTATTAAACACTGCATTTTCTATCATCCTTTTGAATCTATCAAACGTTTGCTTACCTTGAAATGGAAAGAGCATATTACACAATGTAGGGATGGGAACATATTTGTTTTGCTTATTAGTTCACACTCTGAACACCATTATTTTTAATGCTTACTCTTTGTCTTAAAAGCATCATGCAATAATTTTAAAAATACATAAATGTTTTTGGTTGTGTTTGTGTCTTCTTTAAATAATTTTCTTAACAGCTTTATTAAGATAAAATTGACATACCATTTTAAATTGCATGTATTTAAAATATACAATTGGGTATGTTTTGACATAAGCATACCCCCATAAACTCATCACAGAAATCAAGATAATGAACATATGGATCACCCCAAAAGCTTCTTCAGGACTTTTGTTTTTCCTCTCTGCCTCCATCCCTTTTACCTGGCAACCATTGTATGTTTTCTGTTACAGGGCATTGGTTTTTTATTTCCTAGTATTTTATATATATATGGAGTATATATGACCATACTCTCTTTTATCTGTTTTTTTTTTCACTCAATGTAATTACTTTGAGATTCATCAATGATGCAGTGTGTATCAACAGTACATTACTTTTTATTGCTGATGAGTATTCCCATCGTATGGATTTACCACTGTTTATTCATTATCTTGTTGAGGGACGTGTGTGTTTTTCATTTTGGGGCTATGACAAATCAAGCTGCTATGAACATGTGTGTACAAGTCTTTGTTTGGGCGTATGCCTTCATTCCCTCTAGGTAAATTACCTAGGAGTGAAATGACTATATCATCTGGTAGGTGTGTGTTTAACATTTTAAGAATTGCTATGTTTAATCGCTCCTGTTGAAGGAGAAGCTACAACAACAGTTCTTTTGAAAAGACTAACCAAGATAGTCGTCTTCTTAGTGCCATACTTCTAATTCAGCTTGCTCCATCAGATGGTGCATCTGGAGTACCCCTGCTTAGGAGACAATGACCTTTGTTCTGAAAATGTATGATCTTATTAGGTATTAAAACCCAAAGACGGAATTAAGAACTTTATGGCCCCAAACACTGAAAAAAATTCTCTCACCCAAATACTAAGTCAAAATTATCAAAACAATGCTGATTGTATAATATATATTGGTGTTTGTTAAATTATTTTCCCTACAATAACAACTTCGATTTTTTAAAACAAATACATCAGATTTCTAGCTTTATCAACAATAAATATTCCAGGTGTTTCTATTTTCTTGGAGCTCTAAGCACCTGGGTAGTCCTGGATAGTTCACTTTATAAACTAGTTCTAACATATTGCTTTTTCATTTGACTGTTATTGCTTTTACCACTACTTTAGGTCATCCTGTGGAATACTCAGAGCATGGGTCATACCCTTAAATGGACTTCTTTAATACTTACTATAGTGAAACTTTTTAAACAATGACTATACATATCTCTCTAAAAATAGATCCCATTGCTTTAATACTTTTTGTGTAAGACTCTCAGTTAAATTATCTTTTTTCTTACAAACAGACCAGCATAATAAGAGCATAGATTCTAGAGACTGCTGCCTGTTTTTTTAATTGGTTTTGTAACTTCTAATCCTTTAAGCCTTTTTGCATTTCACATTCCTCATCTTAAAATGGGGTTTAAAATATCGACCTCAGATCATTGTGTGAATTAAATGAGATATATAGAGAGAAAGCTCTTAGCCCAATGCTTGCCATATAGTACAAACAGGTAAACATCACTGACTCTAAAATATCAAAGCTAGAACTTGCTATTGAAAGATACTGGGTCTTAAGAATATTTGAAGATGACAAAGACAATAATGAAATACAAACACTATCTGAGAGTTAGAAAACAGAATTTGAAAGTGAAATCTACTAATGTATTGAAATTATTAATGTCAGAAAAGGAACTCTCATAGTAAAAGCAATGGATAGTAATTGGGGTGTCTTGAGTATGACAGAAGAGAATCAGTTAATGACATCTACACTAATAAAAGAGTGAGATGCAATTGACCATACCTTCATGACACCCACCAGCCAATCAAGAGTGAGTATGCAAATCAACCCAGCAAAGCTGGTGGGTTAATTTGCATATACAGGCACCAAGTGGCCAGGGGTGGGGCAGGACGCTTGCATCGTTGTCATAGTGATGACACAGGCGTTAGCACCACCCCAGCCCCTCTGGGCCTCTGGGCAGCATGGAAAGATGGAAAGCAGGCTCCAGGCTGGAGCAAAAAGGTGGCTCCAGCCAGAGTGAAGGTGGTGCCAGCAGCCAGGGGAAGAAAGGTCCATTCTTGCATGAATCTTTGTGCATCAAGTCTCTAGTTGTGTTAATAATAGGACTGGTGACTGAAAGTTAATATGATTCTATATCAAACTGGTTCAAGCCCCAAAAATGAGAGTCAAAGGGAAGGGATTAATTGATTTATGTAGTTGGAGGCTCCAGCATAATAAGTAGCTTCAGACATCACTGAAATTATTTTCTCAGTTACTGTTGTCAGCAATCTGTCTTTTTTTTTTATCTCTCAGGTCTGCTTTCCTATATCCTACATCCTACATATGGACAAAGCAGCTCTCTGCTTACATTATGCAATCTCCAATAGTTGTAGCAAACATTCTGGGGGTGACTTAGCTAACTCTCATTGTTTGGCTTGGGTCATGTGTCTGTCATTTCACTAATCATATGACTAAGAAGGTGAATTGGCCAGCCTGGTGCCATGATCACTCTTGCATCCAAGATTCAAGTGGGATTGCACCATCTTAACCACTTGGACTGAAAGTTGGGAAGAGACAGTTTTCCAAATGGAAAAGATAGAGGCAGGCTTTAAAAAAAAAAAGGCAGATGTCCATTATTTCCATGTTTTGATCTTCCAATTATGTTGCCTGAACTCTGAGGCTAAAGTGGAAATGCCAAGTTATATCTAGCTAAAAAAAGGGGGGTAATTAAAATAGGATCAGAAGAATAGACATTTAGATGGCTAAGTTTTCATTTTCCATGACCTTTCAGAAAGTAGGACAAATTCTATATGAATGAGTAAAATAATGTATAAAGATTCCTTTTATTCTTTCAATATGTAAGAGTCTTTATAAACTCAAGATACTCATTTTAGTCTCCCAAAGGTTTGGTTTATGATATCTTGCCAGAATTAGTATATTATGGAGTGGTGTGTGTCAGGGATGTTAAATATTTTATTAATTGAGAAATCCATTTGCTTTTGATTTGTTTCAGTGTATTTTCATTACCGATCAGAGAAGAATTTTTGTGGCCCTCATTTTTAGTCATCCTTTTGACAGGGATAATACATTAAAATGTCATTAAATTATTAAGATTTATTCTAAAAAAGCATATAAAATCTCAAAGCAATTGCTTTTCTCCAGCTGACTGTCTGTTTTATTATCCTTTGGTAAAAAATATTGAAGACTTCAAATCTACTTAACTCATGATATTCTTCAAAGTTTGCCATAATTGTGCTACCTTTAGAGTTGTATTTTATTATGAAGATAACTTGAATTTATCAGCATAAGACTTATAACTTTTTAAAAGTTAATGGATATGTACTTAGCATACATTTTTACTTATAGTCTACCTTTTCAAAAAGAACTTGAAGTGCTTATCATGAAATATATATGCAATAAGGTTAACAAAAAGTAAATGAAATCCAAAGCAAGAATAAAAAAGCAAATATATTAAATATACCACAAAAGCTAAAATACAGTATGTATAGATATAAGTAGATAGACTGACTTGAGCATAATGCTCTAGTTTTCCAGAAGCAGGAACAAATTCAGTGGATTACACTGTTGTCATCTAAAAGGTGGATACCTAATAAGCCTTCAAGAACAAAAATCTTTTCTAAAGTTAATTCCTCCTATGAATTCCTTATATGTGAGACATCGTGCAGAATAATGGATAACTCAGAAGCAATATGACTGTTCCTTAAAATAATTCTTGGTAAAAGCAAACTATAACATTAAAATGTATCTCAATGATAGTGATTCTGCTAAGGGGTCTCTAGGCTAATGATATTTAGGTAGCATGTAGCTTTCTGATTATCTTTCCGATACAAGGAATGATTTTACTGATGCTTATAAGAATGTTTTTCTTAGATGTTTCTTAAAAATCACTTTCTCAGATAGGCATTGGGGAGCTGGGCAACAGCAACCACAGAAAATTGAAGTAATAGTCTGCTGAGGTCTTTGAATATTGAAACTTGAATATTGAAATCATTGACTCAAGATATGCTTTGAAAACAAGGAAAGTTTGGGTTAATATTCTGATATAGAAGTAAAAAATTACCTGACCAGTGTTCCCACTTTGTAGACAGATTATTTTCCATATTAGTTAATATCATTATATACATACTACATCTTTACATAGAAAAATTATCTTTTATTTATTTTATTTTTATAAAGAGATTTTTTAAGTCACATAGTTTAATTTCCTGAGGATTTTTTTTCTCCTCTGCTTCAGAGCCTCATAGAGTATTCCCCAATCTCCCAAAGGAAATGATTTGAATAATCTTTGTTGGGGGGAGTGGGGGGAAAGGGGGATGTGTCACTAATATATATTTTTAAATTTTCCTGCAAAGATATATTCAGGTTATATTACAAGCAAAATAAAGAGGTTGCATTCTTTTCTCTTTTTCATTCTTGGATCTGTACAGTTGAAATTTCTCTTGTTGAGAGAGTAGAAGGATCCATGGTATTTGAATAATAGCAATAAAATAAAAACTGCTACCAGTATCATTTACTGAGTATCTTCTGTATGCAGATATTGTGCTAGACTTTTTACAAGAGTTATTTTATTTAACTTTCACACAATAGGCAGAGCCTATAATCCTCATTTAATAATGAGAAAATGAAACCCAGGTTTCTATGAACTTACATAATTAGCTGATAAGTGGTAGCATCAGGTTTTGAACCCAAATCTTTACCGGCTTTTCACTACTGCACTGTGTTGCTTGTGAAGGAAATCTGAATCTTTATGCATTGATATTTGAGGTCATTATATTATTTCTATCCTGGTATTTCTGACAAAAATTTGTCACAGGGTCATAATACTTTGGACTTCTCTTAGACTCTGACTTAAATGTTATTTTTCTTTGAAAAAAAAAACCACCTAATTTTTCTATAATAAAAATTCAACCTAGATTAGCTCATATTTTTATAGCAGAATAATTGTACTTTAACTTCTATTCTTAGGGTCTTTTTCTAATAATGAGTCTTTAATATCTTGTTAGGAATGAGACCACAATCATCTTCCAGTCATTATTAAAAGTTGAGCTGAATCCTCTGGATCTTAAAAGAACTACTCACCTTGGTAGTGACTTTGTAATCTTCACACTTAGCTTGCCCATCGCTAAATAAAAAATTATTTGTGGTGATGGTATTTGGCTTCATATCTCTCAAATTGCTGTGTCTTCAGTAGCCACCAGCCACATGGACTATTTATTTTAAATTTAACTTAATTCGAATTAAATATAATTTAAAATTCAGTTCCTAAACACATTTCAAATGCTAAGTAGCCACATGTGGCTACTGTATTCGACGGTGCAAATTATAGAACATTTCCATCATCGCAGGAAGTTTCCCCGGCCGTGTTGCTCTCCAATGTACATTTCTCATTGTCCCCTCTCCTTGCCTGCCTTCTGACTCTAAAACAGCAATGGCGGCTTCCTCCAAGAATCTCTATAGATGTTTTCATTTGGAGGGACAACTTATCTTCTCAATGATTTCCCCTGACATTTGACATAGAGAAAGTTTTGTTAGCCCAGTTGATATTTCTGTGGTACAGGGAAGCATGCTAACCAGATTGAATTCAGTTTATTAAAATGGCAAGTTCATAGAGCCAGCTAGTTTTTACTAGCCAGGTTACATAGTGAGCCAACATTTAAGTGGCAGTTATTAAAAGTATTTACAGACTGTTTTGTTCAATTGCTTCACAGACTATGTTGATTCCTGGTGGACTTATTATTCATAATGATGTTGCCATCAAACCTTACAACAACTTTAAGCCTCTGTAACAGATTGGCCATTTTATTGACATGTTCTACAAAGTGGTTGCTGCATTCTATGAGTTAGTCTGTATTATTTTGAAACAAAAAAAGTTGTGTAAATCTGATTCTTTTAGCGTATTCTGGTTTGTTTTGATTTCTGTTAAAAGAAAATGTATTTTCTTGTCTTTTCATTTGTGGGTTCCAAAATAATCTGGACATGGACATATTGATTATAGTCCAATATGGTACACTCATCCTATGAAGAATATATCAGTACTGGATTGATCTTGAGCACTCCCATATTACCTGGGGAAATTTCTTTGGTTTATTTTTTCCATAGCAATATTCCACAATAAGTTCTTGTGGAAACTTGGTGAATATGTTACCAATAATATTCTGTTGCTTTAGTATAAGAATAGCACACTGAACATCTTTTTGTATAAAAGTTTTCAATAGTTACTAGTTTTCTTTCTCCAAATGAGCTAAGCAGTGCAATAGTTAGTAGTGTCAGGTTTGAACTCATCATAAGAAAGAGGCAAATGCTTTTCCTCTCTCAGCTGTTCAAATAATCTGACTGGGAGAACATATATCTGTTCAGAATGTTCCTGGTCACTGGACACTTCATAACTGAGGCCTTATATTAACCACTATTGTTTCAGATTCAAGGACTTAAAGCCATTTCCCAAGTTCAAAAATGTTGTGATCAGTATTAGTAAAGCATTGGTAGTTGTGAAGCAAAGTGATGGGATACAGGTGTAGTAAATTATATTAATCTCCACTTTTGTGTAACTTTGAACTTTTTTAAATAGTAGATAAATGTCACAAGTTATTTGTGTTTGTGCCATTGAGTTGTATGAGCTCCTTATGTGTTTTGGAAATTAACCCCTTATCAAATACATGGTTTCCAAATATTTTATCCCATTTTGTATTGCTCTTTTCATTCTGTTGATTGTTTCCTTTGCTGTGCAGAAGCTCTTTACTTTGATGTAGTCCCACTTGTATATTTTTGTTTTTGTTGATGTGCTTTTGGTGTTATATCCAGGAAATCATTGCTAAGTCCAGTGTGAAAGATGAGCAAAGAACTTGAATGATGTTTTTCCAAAGAAGATATACAAGTGGACAACGGGTATATATAAAAATGCCCAACATCATTAATTATCAGGAAAGCACAAATCAAAACTATGATATATCACCGCATACTTCTTAGGTTGGCTATTCTTAAAAGATAAAATATAAGTAAGTGTTGGCAAAGTTGTCTAGAAATTGGAACCCTTTTACACCCTTACTGGCAAGGGTGGTGGAAATATAAATGGTGCAGCAGCTCTGGAAAACAGTATAGAGATTCCTCATAAAATTGAAAATAGAACTGCCATATGATCCAGCTATCTCACTTCTGGGTATATTTTTAAAAGAATTGAATTCAGTATCTTGAAGAGATATCTATACTTCTCTGTTCATTGCAGCATTATACATAATAAGTAAGACTTGAAAATAATCCAAATGTAAATGACAGATGAATAGATAAAGAAAATGTGGGATATAAATACAAAGGAGTATTATTCAGCCTTAAAAAATAAGGAAATCCTGCCATTTATGGCAACATGGATAAACCTAGAAGACATTAAGTGAAATAAACCAGTCACAAAAAATACAAATACTGCATGACTCTTTTATGAGAAATCATGCAGCCAAACTAATAGAAACTGAGAATACAATAGTGGTTGCCAGGGGCGGAGGGAAGAGGAAATAGGGAGTTGTTATTTAATGGGTATTAAGTTTCAGTTATGTTAGATGAGTAAGTTCTAAAGATATGCTGTAAACATAGTGCCTATAGTTAAGAATACAATCTTATATGTGTACTTTAAAATTTGCTAAGAGGGTAGAGTTCATGTTAAGTGTTCTTATCACAAACACTAAAACCAAAACAACCAAAAAATCCACAAAGGAACACAAGGCAACACTTAGAGATATTGGATATGTGTTGACTTTGGCAATAGTATCACAGATGTTTGTATACCTCCAAACTCATCAAATTGTACACATTAAATATGTACAGTTCTTTGTATATCAATTATACTTTAATAAAGGTGTTAAAGTTTATTTTGATTTTTTAAAATGTTGTGAGCTCTTTGGGTAAATTTAATACAGTTGTTTTTGCTGTTAATAATAAGACATCTTTCTAAAATTAAAATTTGCTCTAAGATTCATTAGAAGCTCTTTGGGAGGAATGTCAGAAGTTTAATAAACCAAAAGTAGAAAATAAGGTAGTAATAAGTTACTCTTCCACACCTACTTTTGATGCATCGCAAGGTCAGCAAGATGATACTGTTCTGCAAAAACAATTACAATGTAATATCGTCTTACATATTTTTATTTCCTTAATCACTAAGTTATTTCCCTATTTTTTGCCTTGACAAGTCTTGGTGTGCAGGACAAGCATGTCCCTTGGTTATCAGTTTTGGAAACTATTTCTCTGACTTTTATTATTATCTTCAAAATCACATCACATCATATACATTGCTGAACATCAAGAAAAGCATTAAAGAAAATAGCTCTAAGGAATAAAAGACTGTCATTTATCTAGATGCTTTTTTTTTGGTAGCATTGATTTCACTGAAATTACATCTTAATCCCCTCATTCAATAGCAATAATGTTTTCCTGACGATCACAGCTTGAAACACATACATGACTCTCTCTCTCTCTCTCTCTCTCTCTCTCTCTCTCTCTCTCTCTCTC